>JASANA010002326.1:0-85249 GCA_030248095.1 Ptycholaimellus sp. GST1_10
TGCCTTTTAACATTCATTCAATTTTAATGGACCGCGAGTCTAGTTTTTTAAGCAAAATTATTCAAAATTATTTTAAATCTAAAAATATATTGGCTTATACTGCCACTGGAGATGTTAAAGCCGCTCATGTTGAACGATTAATTCGTACACTGAGACTTGCAATTCAAAGACATTTTGTTCCATCAAACTCCTGGACATGGAGTTTATTTTTGCCTGAAATGATTTCTCGAATGAATAATCGTGTTCATTCAACAACCAAAATGAAGCCTCAAAATGTTGTTTCAAACCCTTTGCTTTACATTTCACCAGAAAATATTGTTCCAAAATCGGGGAAAAAGAAAAAACTCTCTCGAATTAATCTGTCTCGAGGAGACCATGTTCATATGACTAGATCTAGGGAATTTGGTAAGGAGGCTTCTGGAACTTATACCAATGAAATTTTTCGTGTTCAACGAATTTCTAAAAAAGGTTCCTTTGCCCTTGTTTATCTTACAGATTTGTTAAATAAACCCATTCAAGGAGGTCTTTATCCTGAGGAAGTACAAAAAGTGTCATATGATGGTAAAAAACCCCCATTAAACTTTGGAAAACTAGAAAATCGCGAAAAAATAAAAACCTGACAGAATATCAGGTTTCTTTTAATTACTATCCGAAAACTTACAAAGAATGGATTTCTGAAACTGAGTACAATAAATTTGTTTGATGCTGTATGCTTTGCTGATGCTGTTTTTTGATGCTTTTTTGTTGCCAATTTAATTATAATAATATTTGTTTTTATTCATTTAAAAATAAAATCTGATTTGACAAACAAACAATTTCCATCTTCACGAACAAAACAAACACCTACATTAATATCATACAAACAAACACAAACGGTCATTTCGTTAACATTGTACAAGTTTTCAAAACAAGCAACATATGTAGTAGCAGGGTTTAATGGTACAGAAGGTCCAAAATCATCAATACCTTTAACAAATGTTTTTAAGGTATTTTTTTTTCTCACTGTCTTTTTGTGATAAAAACGCTTAAAAGTATAAAAATTTGAGCAATTGTCAAGTTCAAGTTTACACGTGTGCGCAAATCCTATGTGATGCCATGGGTGAGGCTTTGGAAGAATAGTAGCTCCTATGCGCATAAAATTTACATAGCATGTGCAAATAGCTACATTCATTTCCAGACCCTCAAAAGTAAAAAATTCTAAGCATTGATCAAGATTAGTATGTTTCCAAACAATTGGTAGATTTGAAAGTGAAGGCATAATTTCTTGAAAATCAGATAAACTTTTTAGTTGATGTTTAACCATTGGTTCCATAGGTACATCATCTAAACGTGTTGTTAAATGCAAAAAAGAAATGAACAAACAATTTCCGTCACAATCAACAAGAACAATACCTCGCGTGCTATCATATACAAGTCTAATACGCTTTGCTTTGTGCTGTTCCGTTGGAGCCATTTTTGACCACATTTCATGATCAATTTCTCTCTTTTCCCAATCACTATAAAAGCGTTTGGGTACTGGCTTATCAGCATTAATTGCAAGAAAAGCAGACCACTCTGGTCTAATTGATAGCAAAGGTCCAAAAGTGTATTCCGATTTTATGCTTTGCAAGGATTGAAAGATGCTGGATGTAAATATATGCCTTATGAAACTGTCTCCAACTCTATTTTTAAAAGCAGACTTGGTAAGGAAAAATGTGTGAGCATAGGCTAATGAAAAAGCTTGATACATTTCAGTATTATTAGGTAAACTAGTTGCAAATTTTCGAACCAATCCAACTTGCCAATCAGTAAATGGAAACAAGGAAGTTTTAGATTCAATAACAAGTTTACGATTTTTTGGGGTTGAGGAGGACAAGACAGGTGTTGTTGTTGTTGGTGTTGCTGAAGATGTTGTTGAAGTTGTTGAAGATGATGCTGATGCTGATGCTGAGATCTTTGAGCGTTTTTTCGGAGGCATTTTGAAAATATTTCAAAGAATGAATAAATGAATGGTACAAGTATAAATATTATATGCATTCTACCGTATACAACATACTGTATCTTAGTTTATGCAGGAAGTGGGGGAGGAGCTGGTTCAAAAAGAAGGTCCTTGTCTACATAAATGACATTTTTATCGCTGGTCACAAAAGCATAAAGACCGTTAAGAGCGTCATAAACACAGAAAAACGTATTTTCCTGATCCTCACTTTTGGTATTGTTGGTGCGCTTAACTATTTTCCGGTCTGGCGGCTGGCATGTATGATCAACTTGATTTTTAAATGTCACAAATCGACAGTAGCTTGGATTTAGTGAAACCGCTGGAGATTGACCTTTTACAGAATATGTAGGAACCAAATCGATGATAGACACGTTGTCTCCAGCACACATGTAGACGTTTTTTGTTATTTCCAAATCCTGTTGTGTGCTTGGTAGCATAGAGATTATGTTGGTATACAACATAGCCTTTTGATAAATATGTTCACGCACAGGAACCGTTGAATGCTCGTATTCCAAATGTCTCATTTGGCTTTCTGTTAGATGAACAGAACCCGATTGAGGGCTTGATATCTCAGCAATAAGCTGGGGCTCCAGCTTGAAGGATTTTTGCTTTCCTCCAAAATTTTTTCGATTCATCGTGTAATTAGTTTTTAAGTAAGAGGATGATGATAAATGAATGAATGAATGAATGAATGAATGAATGAATGAAATGAAAAATGAATGAAATGAAATGAATAGAAAATGAATGAAATGAATGAATAGAATGAATGAATGAATGAATGAATGAATGAAATGAATGAATGAATGAATGAATGAATGAAATGAATGAATGAAATGAATGAATGAATGAATGAATGAAATGAATGAATGAATGAATGAATGAATGAATGAATGAATGAATGAATGAATGAATGAATGAATGAATGAATGAACATGAATGAATGAATGAATGAATGAATGAATGAATGAATGAATGAATGAATGAATGAATGAATGAATGAATGAATGAATGAATGAATGAATGAATGAATGAATGAATGAATGAATGAATGAATGAATGAATGAATGAATGAATGAATGAATGAATGAATGAATGAATGAATGAATGAATGAATGAATGAATAAAGTAATAAATGAATGAATGAATGAAAAAAATGAATGAAATGAAATGAATGAATGAATGAATGAATGAATGAATGAATGAATGAATGAATGAATGAATGAATGAATGAATGAATGAATGAATGAATGAATGAATGAATGAATGAATGAATGAATGAATGAATGAATGAATGAATTAATAAATGAATGAATGAATGAATAAATGAAATGAAATGAAAAAAAAAATGAATGAATGAATGAATGAATGAATGAATGAATGAATGAATGAATGAATGAATGAATGAATGAATGAATGAATGAATGAGCACACAGACACACAAACAAATATCGTAATCAACACTTATTACGGTAAAAAACAGTGCAGATTTGAATACAGTATTTGTTATGTGTCAAACATAATTTATGGTTATGTTATGTTATGTTATGTAAAAAAAGTGTTATGTAAAATTTATGTTATGTTATGTAAAATAAGTGTTATGTAAAATTTATGTTATGTTATGTAAAATAAGTGTTCTTGGGTAAACTACCATTCCCAATTTCTACTACTACTACAACCAATTTGTTTACAGATTGTGACGGGCGAGCGAATCAACAAAGACAATTTCACATTTGTGCGTCATATATTTAAACTTGTTGCTCATGTTATTTCCAGCAAATAAATCTTTTGTTTTTGCAAACATCTCAAAAAGAATATTATTGACGAATGATCAATTCGTTGAAATATTTTACATAATGAAAAAATTTTTAACCCTATTTTTTACCTCAATAGTTTTTAGCAAAAATCACAAAAATGTGCAACACTTCCAAGAAACAGCTTCATCATGCGGGTAACGGGGAGGAAAGCGATGATGAAGGTGTCCGCAATCAGGTGCCGGCCTACGCCATTCCAGACGAGGAGCCCGAGATCGAGGCGGAGGGAGAGCTTCCCCCAGTGGATCCAGCTGATCCACTGGCGGAGCAACGAAATGCTCTGTTCCAACGACTGCAAGATGGGCAAGCGATCTTCCTGTCCACGCAGCTGATGCTGAGCCTGCTCTGCACGATCAAGTCCATGGCCGTCAACCTGGACACATTCACCCAAACCACCAACTTCTCAAACTTTGTCCAAATTGCCCAGGAGGTTTTTTCTTTTTTACTTATTTTACTTTTGCATTACTTTTAGCATTTGCTTTATCATTTGATTTACGAAAAGTAATAAATGCTCGAGTTAAAATCGAAACATTGTTTTACCAGGAGTTGCTGGCTGGGGAATTCTGTGGGGAGCACTGGCAGGCGTCACTGGCGGACATGTTCAGCGAGTTCTTCACGAGCCCCTTGGTCACTGACATCACCCGTCGGTCTGTCCAGTTTCTGCAGGTTTTTGCCAAAATCATCCATTTTGCTTACTATCTAAATGCTTGATCAATTGGCAGGAGCAGCAAAGACGGATGGGCGAAAATCTGGATCCAGCCTCTTTCGAACTCCCGGATTTTGCAACCTCCCTCAGCACCTATGTGGTATAAATTCTTTTTTTGTTTTTAAATTTATAAATTACAATTTGACAACAAAATAAATTTAAATAAATGTCAATTAAATACGATTATTTTGCCAGGATAACCCGCCCGCGAACTCTCTGTATCCTGAAGAGGCTCCGTCTGAAGCAGGGGACATCGACGCGGTGCAACAACAGTTTCAGGATCTGGCCCCTCCCAATGCGCCCAGCTCCTCTGACTTGAATTCCCCATCCTCTCAGCAGCAGCAGCCCCAGCAGGATACCTGCCTTTCCTCTCAAAGCCCAGACAGTATGGACGTTTCCGATGACACCAATGAGGTCACTGAGCACGAGGAATCCTAGGTTTTTGTATCGACCTGTTGCTGTTAAATGTTAAATTGTTGAATATGTCTTGCATTTTTTGTAAACTTGTTATTTAAATTTTTTTCTCGTTTTGCCATGTTTTTTGTTCTTTGATTAAGCGACCTGTTAAATGTTAAATTTTGCTGTTGAATGTCAAATTTTTGTAAATTTATTATTGACATTTTTGTTTGCTTTACTATGTTTCTTGTTTTTAACTAATAAAATCTTTTTCAAAAACGATTTTGTTCAATTAGACTACTACCCTGGTTTAAAAACCAATCAAAAACTTTTTTCAACCACTTTTTCAAATAGCTGAGGAAATTTTTTAAAAGAAAGCTTGGATTGCCAGGAAAGAAGTAGTAGCAGGAAAATGAGCTCTTGGCTGAACATCATCGAGGACCGGATCAAGGCTATAGACAAGAAGTGGGAGTTGATGGAGCAAGAAAGCAGTTCGGACGATATGGTAGGCACTTTGGACAAAGATCCAAAACCAGAGACAAAGCAGCTTGCTGGTGCTGCAGGACATGAGCTGGACGATTCCGGATTCGGAGGACGTGGCTGTCGGAGAGAAAAAGTTGGAGGATGTCACCCAGCCAGTGTGCAAGCGACGCAAGCTGTCGCAGGAGCACAAGCGGCCCCCCTTGCGACCAGAGCACCGGTCCCCATCCATCACTCCGGAGCCTGAGCTCGTGGAGCTGCTCGGTGACGGTGACAACAGTGACTGACCGAACATGACCGACGGGGCTAGGCTAACAAGACGCTGCCAAATGCAAGTGCAAAAGGCAAGTTTCCCAATTTATTGTCAGTTTTTAGTGTTACCAAAAATGGAGTATTTTTAGAAATCCGTAATCATCGGAAAACAAATCGTCCTCTGGGTGCAGCAAGGGCTGGAGCTAATGAACAACCTTCAGGAACATCTCCACCTGCCTCCCATCCAGGTATATTCCTTTTCGATTTTTGACCTCTTGGCGATTATTTATTATCAATCTAACATAAAATTATATATTAAATAAGATATATTATTTATATACTGAACATTCGTTTTGGAAAAAAGGAATTACTTTGTGGGAGCCGTGAGTGCTCTTGCATTGTGAGTGAAACATGGCACGCCTTAGTGCAATGGTGTGCGGACAGCCACTTCTAGCAGTCTATTACGACTGCTTAGAGTGCAAACGAAGTGCTGCCAAAGCACTAATCCCGACCAGGACGATTAGCAAGTTAAAATTTGCTTACCTGGTTCAGAAGTAGTAGATTGTGCATTCATTGATGGGGACGCTCATAGTACCAACCCAAAGGTACCGGCAACCAATTCCTCACTGTATTTTGGAAATCCAGGAACCCGGCAAGCTGGCCTTTCATGCCTATTTAGTGGGCGGTTTCACTTTACTATGAATGCTGAGATTGCCTACACAAGCTTTTTGCTTTGAGCTTAATTTGAAACACCAATGTATCAAGTAAAATTTTAAAACGCGCAATTTACTATTGATCGATAGGCTTAATTTCCAGTAAGCTAATATACATGCGATAATTTGAAAAATCAATATTTAAAATGATCGCTTTTTTACCCACTTGGAGATTTTTCAAGTAGGTGCCCCCAAACCTGGTTTTACCCAACATATTCAGGTAAACCTCACCAGTGTGAATAGTGAGTACGAGCATTACAAGTTATTTAGCACTGAGCTTATTGCACTTTTACATATCGTGAAAACATTTTCAGAAAACCGATCCGCAGGAAGAATACTTTTGCCAGCAGTTTATCCGTCAAACGCAGCAGCTGCTTCAATCTGATCAGTACAAGAGAATCATCCAAGATTCAGTCATATTTTGAATGGATTGCATTCCAATTAACAGTGGGGCAAACTAAAGCCTTTTTTAGGAGCTGAACGGTATGATGGTGGACCGTGAGTCGATGAGATCGGGATTCCAGACGCCTCCGCCTCGATTCCCAATTCATCGTCCCCATCCAATGATCTCTGGTCATGCTCCCAGCACCGACCCTAACATGCCCTGCACCTCCTCAAATTGTTTCTCTTCTTCCTCCACCTTTTCAGAAGGAAGGGGAGCTCAACAGCCTCAACAAGCCAATGAAACGGAAAACGGCACCGGCATAGATGCTTCGAGCTCTGTCAATGTTGCTACCACATTGCAGGAATGCTGCATAAAGATGGAGCAGCTGGCGCACACGAAGAAACAGAAGAGGACCACCAATGACTCTGTCACATATAGTGTGGACAACTAACCATTCAATGTTGCGCACTTTTTCACCTTTTGCACACACTTTTCAGCTTGCACAAGCATTTGTTCAAGCACATTACCTGCTTTGGATTGTTTTTGCCCATTTTTGAAACATTTGTTTGGATTGATGCAAGTAAATTTTTCAAAAAGCAGTGTCAGAAAATACTCACAACTGGCTTTATCTTGGCCAAAATATATACTTGCTTTTCCAATCAAATGCCTTTTTAGGAAATTTCATTTTACCTGTTTGAGAACAAGATTCAAGGACAATGAGCGATTCAAAGTCGGTGAGCTGCAAGAAGAGGCAGAGCCGGGCCAACAACAACCTTTTCGTGAAAGAAGAGCACGTGGAAGAGATGGTTGCAAGCAATGCAAGCAACATATCTATTTTTCAATACCTTGACTCTAACGTTTAGACCTTGACTAGCAGAACATGTGTAAAATTTAAACAACCGACCCTAATTTTTTAGAAAACCAAACGCGTGTGCCTGGACTTTTTCACCTTTATCACCTACGTCTATTTGCGACTGAACGAATTTTCCTTCGACTTTGACCAGCCTAATGTGCTGGATGAATACCTTGAACTGCAGGATGTAATTTTAAGATTTGCATTGAACTCAAATTTATCCATTCGGATATAAATTGCAGGAACTGGTGAGTCGAGGCAAAGAAGGCGTGTACCAGTACATGCGAGGCGTGATCTCACTCTTCACGCGGACCGTTCTCGAAAAGACGCTTATCAAACGCATGACAGCCACCCTGCCCTCCCCTCTTGTATGTCATTTTTTCAAGCCCTCAAACCATTTTTGGAAACTGAGGAATAAAGTTGGTAAAGGCAAAGATGTGGAGCGAGGAGGAGACAAAGGAGGAGGAGGAGGAGAAGAAGGAGGAGAAGAAGGAGGAAAAGAAGGAGGAGGAGGAGAAGGCCTCTAAGTTGGCTGACGTCAACATGAGCATGGAGATTCTCGACGGCTGCTTTCGGCTCATCACCCCGCCCCCCTCATCACCCCCCTCTCCAACAATTCTGGTTCATTTCAATCAACTCAATTACCAGTCCTTTTCATTTTTGAGTGGTTTGAAGGAAGCTCCGCCCATGCTGATGTCGTGGATTACGGGTGGTGCCAAGAAATGCTCGATGGAGCCAAAGCAAAAGAATGAGGTAGGAGCAAACTGCTTTAAATGATTATTTAAAAGGATATGCCTTGAAGGAAAATGAAGAGGAGAAGAAGGAGGAGGAGAAGGAGAAGGAGGAGAAGGAAGAGAAGGAGAAGAAGGAGGAGAAGGAAGAGAAGGAGGAGAAGGAGGAGAAGAAGGAGGAGAAAGAGGCTTGGGATTGGGTTGGCGGCGAATGGCTAGAAGAGAGGACTCGGAGGAGTTCGGAATCGGATGTGGAGGCCTGGGATTCAGACGATTCTGAAGTTGTGTTTTTCTCTGACTATCCAATATATGAGTTCCTTTATACCGACTAAGCAACAGTCTTAAAAATTCAAAAAAAGTTCAAATCAAAAAAATTTATCATAAAAATTTAAAAAACAAAATTAACCCAAAAACTGAGTTTTTAAGGCTGTTAGTTGGAAAAGCATTTTCATGTACATTCATATTTAAAAAGTGCATTTTGTATTGCATTTGTGTTTGTGCAATAAACAATTTTTTGTTCCAAATGTCAATCAATACTCTTGCCAGTTAAATCTGGTTTAGAATATTTTACATGACAACCGTTCATGAAGCTCTATTTTGTTTACCAAACCCAAGTTTACGAATAACGTCTCAACATGTGGTACGACCAAGTCTTCCCCTAGTAAAAAACCTTTCACTTTTGCCCATTTTTAAATTTAGTTAGAGTACAAAATTTGAAATGCAGTGCTCCCATCAAAAAGCGGACCTACACTGCCGTTTGCAGGCTCATGCTGCTCATCTACGTAGCCAAAGTGGATCACAAAGACGGAGTGAAAAATTGTGGTTGCCAAGTGAACTCCGAAGAGGGGACCATGCGAACCATGGTTCAGGTTTGACACCCTTTTGGCATTGTCCCATTTACAACTGCTGTAAAAAAAGTACTAGAGCTTTTGGTTACAGGATTTTTTGCTTCAAAAGATAACGCCTGACAAGTTTGCCAGTTATGCCCTAAAGAACCATGACTCGATGCATCTCTTCATTACTGAAGTATGCTTTTAAAATTCTTTTAAAAATTTCAAACACTAAAATTTCATTTTTATGACAAATTTTAGAGGGAGAACATGCTGGATCTGCCGGTGTGGAACTACCTGTTCCAAGAGTGGAACCCAGACGAGGCTTTCCCACCACATGCTCCCGGAATGATTCACCACTACAACCCATCAATGGAGCAGGACGATTAAGCCTCCTTAAAAACGCTTTTCGCTTTTCCAATTCTTTTTATGCTTTTCTACTATTCGCTTATTCAGGCTCGCGTGCTATCTGACAAGCTTTGCAAATGTACAATATCTATGATATTCAAGTTTTCATAGTCTAGAAATATCTTTGCAAACGATAAAGCAGCATTGCTTTTGCCCCATCGACAGCAGCCATAAAGCCAGCGAACAAGAAGTGAACCAATGGAGCAAAGAATGGAAGGCGATGGGCTGCTGCAAGACGGACAGCTCATATGTCCGCAAAACGTCGGAGTTGACTGCAACTGCGAAATCTGCCTCATTCACAGAACCGAATACTTGGTTGCTTTTTGCATCGCCAACAAACTGGAGCAAATGAACTCTTCGCACCTCGCTCCATTTTCACTTGCCGACATTGGAGCCAGCCCATATATTGAAACTGTACGCTGCCTGCATGAATCTCTCGTGGACAAGGATGGACTTCTCAGGACAAATGTGCATACCGTTAATGACTATGTTCTTAGATCTTGTCAGTTTTATTTAAGTTACAGACAAAATGCATTTGAGTTTTCAAAGTGGAAGTGTCAGCAGTATCATCTTATCAATGATGAATGGTACATTAGGTTTAATTGTAGATTGTCCAACCTTCAGGTTTCTAACATTATCCCATGGGCTTTTTGGGAAAGATTTGGGCGCGTACTATTAACCATTTCTGACATGACTGAAGGCCTGTGTTTTGTGAAACAAGCTGGCTTTGATATTAACCAAGCGCAATTTTGCTTTTTATGGGAAATCTCTAAGGATTTTATTATATTCAATACCATAATGCGCGAACCTTCCGATTTACAAACTAATGGTGGCTATGCTAAAATGCAATCTGGTTTTTTTAAAACTGGTCTTGATTTGCTTTAAGACATTGGAAGTGCTATTTTGCTCTCTTTTTGCAAGCAGTAAACTCTGGTATAACACGCCCCGCGATGGGCAGAAACAACATTTCCAAAACATCGATGCCCCAGTGTGAATGGTAGGCGGCCAAGGTAACGGTGCAGACTTGCCAGTTTGAATGGGCTGAGAACGTCCTTCAGTTGGAGAAGAACGAGACTGAGGAATTGGTGTCATGCCATAGCCCCAAAGTCTCAAACAAACCTTCCATTCCCTAACCCCTTGACTTGTTTCTTGCTGCTAGGGTGCGCGTCAGTTTTCTCTACTCTGCCCAATTTGCTTAGTTTCAGCTAGCCAAACTAAAGCCTTAGCCCCTGTCTAAAGCATGAAGCAGGTAGCCAGTCATCGCCGGCCCGCCTAAAATTTTTGCAGCACCAGCTCGCTGCGCTACAAGGTCCTTGCCTTTCAGTTTTTCTAAGCGGACATCCTGCAGACCCCCCTTTTAAGCCGTTGGTGCTGGGCGGAAAACAGAATATCGCAAAGCCTTTGCGAACTCGTCAGTGCCAGCACCGTGAAATGCAGCAGTCTGCTTGTACTTGCTGCCACCGCCACTCCATTCTAATCTTCCTCCTGCTCCTCCTTCTCTTTGCAGCCATTGTAGCCACCCTCACTGCGCATTTTACTTGCAAAACCTCGCTTCTCTAATCCACAATATGCTTACTTCAATCCCATCTCCAATTCCAATCCTACTTTTTTAATCAGCCATGATAATCAAGAGGTGCGCTTTGATTTTAAATAGCCATTTTCACTAATTTTTCACCAAAAATGCTATTTGTGCAAATTGATTCGTTTAACTCCTTTTTAAAACAAGACCATATTTTGTCGGTGTCAACATAAGAAAAAAGAGTGGCAAAAGGCCAGAGAAACAAAAAGAAGCTCAGTCGAGGGTGACAATTTTCGGCTCGGTGCGCTGAAGCAGATTGGGCTGAGAACGGGCAGGGACGCTAAGGCAAGGGCAATGATCAGGGACTGAACCAGAGCTTAGATTGAAAGGAACAAACATCCCATCGATCACGTAGCCGTGGATCATCGCGGAGGGCTCTGGGAGCTGGGGGGACTCGGAGCGGTCTGGGGACTGCGCTTCGAAGGGCTCGGCGGCCTCGGCGGCAGAGAGTGAGGAGGCCTTGGGAGCCTCGGCACCGGAGGGAGCAGTGGCGGCGTCGCTAGGCTCCTCCTCCTTGAAGGCGAACTTGATGTCGCAGTCGCAGTCATCGATCTCCATCTCCTCGAAGCCCCCGTTGCTCCTCGCTTCCTCCTCCTCCTCCTTGACGTCCTTGAAGACGAACTTGATGCCCTCCGCCTCCTCCTCCTCACCTTAAGAGGGGGCAATCCTCCTCACCTCACCCCAATATGGGTAAAGCAGAGCTCAAAAGCAGACCCTCGCTCCAGCTATCGATGATGATCCACTCGATCTGCTGCTCCTCCAACTCCTCCATCAGCTCGGAGGCTCGGAGGCCCACCTTGCCTCAAGCCTCTTCTTCCTCCCAACTGAACCTGCCTCCAAAAGCTAAAAACCATTGGGGCCCTTGGCGAGGCTTGAGCTGGAGCTTGCAGAGCTTGGAGAGCTTGCAGAGCTTGGAGCGTTGGCAGCGAGCTTGCTGCGCAAAGGAGCCCGACCCACCGAAGCCATACTCTCACCTCTCTCTCTCTACAATTCGTAATTAGCTCGTCGCGCCAGCCTCCAGCGCAGCCAGCCTCCAACGCAGGGAGCGGACATTTCCAATTCTGCCTGCCCACCAAACACGCCCACCCAGCAGCCTCCATGGCCATCGACCAATAAGCGCTCAACGAGCTGCCTTTCCACAAATCAGCGCCCACCGAGCCCCATCCGAGTTGCTTTTTTCCCCCGTTCACACGTTATATTGGTCCTGCGCTCCTATCTGGTGTGTTATATATATATGTGTGTGAGCAAGGATTCCTCTGCGGTTTTTCAACCAAATGGGCTATTTTTTTCAGGAAATCTCTCTCATGTTGGCCGCTTTAACATATGTTTTGGGACCTTGGCAAAAATTAGTGGAACTGTGACAAATGCGTTTTTCGAATTTTAGCGATTTTGACCTCAATTTCGGGTCTCTGGAATTTTGAAATGAGCCGTATCTTCTGCACTATCATTCTGGTCATAAAATTCCCTTTAAAATGGCGTTTAAATCTTGCAAAAAGCTGCAGCTGAACTCAAGTTATGCCATTTTTGAACTGCCGCCCAGGACTTGGCCTGGGGGCAGTACTAAGGATTCACCCCAAAAAGGGGCATGAGTCTATATATATATGTGTGTGAGCAAGGATTCCTCTGCGGTTTTTCAACCAAATGGGCTATTTTTTTCAGGAAATCTCTCTCATGTTGGCCGCTTTAACATATGTTTTGGGACCTTGGCAAAAATTAGTGGAACTGTGACAAATGCGTTTTTCGAATTTTAGCGATTTTGACCTCAATTTCGGGTCTCTGGAATTTTGAAATGAGCCGTATCTTCTGCACTATCATTCTGGCCATAAAATTCCCTTTAAAATGGCGTTTAAATCTTGCAAAAAGCTGCAGCAGAACCCAAGTTATGCCATTTTTGAACTGCCGCCCAGGACTTGGCCTGGGGGCAGTACTAAGGATTCACCCCAAAAAGGGGCATGAGTCTATATATATATGTGTGTGAGCAAGGATTCCTCTGCGGTTTTTCAACCAAATGGGCTAATTTTTTCAGGAAATCTCTCTCATGTTGGCCGCTTTAACATATGTTTTGGGACCTTGGCAAAAATTAGTGGAACTGTGACAAATGCGTTTTTCGAATTTTAGCGATTTTGACCTCAATTTCGGGTCTCTGGAATTTTGAAATGAGCCGTATCTTCTGCACTATCATTCTGGCCATAAAATTCCCTTTTAAATGGCGTTTAAATCTTGCAAAAAGCTGCAGCAGAACCCAAGTTATGCCATTTTTGAACTGCCGCCCAGGACTTGGCCTGGGGGCAGTACTAAGGATTCACCCCAAAAAGGGTCATGAGTCTATATATATATGTGTGTGAGCAAGGATTCCTCTGCGGTTTTTCAACCAAATGGGCTATTTTTTTCAGGAAATCTCTCTCATGTTGGCCGCTTTAACATATGTTTTGGGACCTTGGCAAAAATTAGTGGAACTGTGACAAATGCGTTTTTCGAATTTTAGCGATTTTGACCTCAATTTCGGGTCTCTGGAATTTTGAAATGAGCCGTATCTTCTGCACTATCATTCTGGCCATAAAATTCCCTTTAAAATGGCGTTTAAATCTTGCAAAAAGCTGCAGCAGAACCCAAGTTATGCCATTTTTGAACTGCCGCCCAGGACTTGGCCTGGGGGCAGTACTAAGGATTCACCCCAAAAAGGGGCATGAGTCTATATATATATGTGTGTGAGCAAGGATTCCTCTGCGGTTTTTCAACCAAATGGGCTAATTTTTTCAGGAAATCTCTCTCATGTTGGCCGCTTTAACATATGTTTTGGGACCTTGGCAAAAATTAGTGGAACTGTGACAAATGCGTTTTTCGAATTTTAGCGATTTTGACCTCAATTTCGGGTCTCTGGAATTTTGAAATGAGCCGTATCTTCTGCACTATCATTCTGGCCATAAAATTCCCTTTAAAATGGCGTTTAAATCTTGCAAAAAGCTGCAGCAGAACCCAAGTTATGCCATTTTTGAACTGCCGCCCAGGACTTGGCCTGGGGGCAGTACTAAGGATTCACCCCAAAAAGGGGCATGAGTCTATATATATATGTGTGTGAGCAAGGATTCCTCTGCGGTTTTCAACCAAATGGGCTATTTTTTTCAGGAAATCTCTCTCATGTTGGCCGCTTTAACATATGTTTTGGGACCTTGGCAAAAATTAGTGGAACTGTGACAAATGCGTTTTTCGAATTTTAGCGATTTTGACCTCAATTTCGGGTCTCTGGAATTTTGAAATGAGCCGTATCTTCTGCACTATCATTCTGGCCATAAAATTCCCTTTAAAATGGCGTTTAAATCTTGCAAAAAGCTGCAGCAGAACCCAAGTTATGCCATTTTTGAACTGCCGCCCAGGACTTGGCCTGGGGGCAGTACTAAGGATTCACCCCAAAAAGGGGCATGAGTCTATATATATATGTGTGTGAGCAAGGATTCCTCTGCGGTTTTTCAACCAAATGGGCTAATTTTTTCAGGAAATCTCTCTCATGTTGGCCGCTTTAACATATGTTTTGGGACCTTGGCAAAAATTAGTGGAACTGTGACAAATGCGTTTTTCGAATTTTAGCGATTTTGACCTCAATTTCGGGTCTCTGGAATTTTGAAATGAGCCGTATCTTCTGCACTATCATTCTGGCCATAAAATTCCCTTTAAAATGGCGTTTTAATCTTGCAAAAAGCTGCAGCAGAACCCAAGTTATGCCATTTTTGAACTGCCACCCAGGACTTGGCCTGGGGGCAGTACTAAGGATTCACCCCAAAAAGGGGCATGAGTCTATATATATATGTGTGTGAGCAAGGATTCCTCTGCGGTTTTTCAACCAAATGGGCTATTTTTTTCAGGAAATCTCTCATGTTGGCCGCTTTAACATATGTTTTGGGACCTTGGCAAAAATTAGTGGAACTGTGACAAATGCGTTTTTCGAATTTTAGCGATTTTGACCTCAATTTCGGGTCTCTGGAATTTTGAAATGAGCCGTATCTTCTGCACTATCATTCTGGCCATAAAATTCCCTTTAAAATGGCGTTTAAATCTTGCAAAAAGCTGCAGCAGAACCCAAGTTATGCCATTTTTGAACTGCCGCCCAGGACTTGGCCTGGGGGCAGTACTAAGGATTCACCCCAAAAAACCACTAAGTCCCAGACCCCATATTTCACGAAACATCAGCTGACTGGGTAAACTTACTATATTAACTATCAAAGGTGTACATTTGACTTATGGATTCAGATTGCTACATATTGTAGATAGATTATGTTTTTTGAAGCAAGAGTTTGTTGTTTTTGGTCAAATGATTTTGTTTGTTTAGGGGCGGCAGTTCACCTCATGGGTTCAGCCACTTTGTGCAAATGAACCCCATGTTATACTAGTTACTTTGCCAATCTTTGGCTTCCCTGCTGCCATTGCAGTTCAGGACAAGGGCAACAAGCTAAAAAGGTGTGAAACAAAGATTCCTATGGGAGGCAGTACTCTCCATCAAAAGCATTGGCAGATTGGGACCATTTTAGGCCACATAAATTTCAGCCATTCTGCGACCATACAGTGGTGGGAGGCATTTTCCATACATCCAGTGTTGCCGTTCTTTTCTGTGCTTATACATACATTCACATTACAATACAGGTGCCCCGAAAATTATACCATATTAACATTACAATATTGTATAGGCCCTGTTATACATACAATCTTATGGGTTACACAACACACAATATTGTGTAATTGTATAATATACATTGAGAATGACCCGAATTTTTTGAACACTTTATCTGTACAAGTTTTTCAATGCATTAATTCCTTGCATAGTGCACAGTTTCACCGCGTCATGCTGAAACGGGCATACTGAAACTGCATCATGCTCTAACAACATCTTGATGCAACTGAAACAAGGTAACCCATTCATTATTGTCATGCCAAAGTAGGGTAGTGCCAAAACGGCGTTATGCCAAAACAGCATTACGCCAAAACAGCATTACTCCAAAACGGCATAATGCCAAACCAGCATAACACCTAAACGGCATAACACTGAATCAGCGTAGTGCTGAATCAGCATAATGCTGAATCAGCATAATGCCATTTAGGCATAACGCGGTTTTGGCGTAATGCTGATTCGGCGTAACGCTGATTCAGTGTTACACCGTTTAGGCATTACGATGTTTTGGCATTACGCGGTTTCAACGTAATGCCATTTCGTAAAAGTGCATCATTAAGAAACGGCGTAAATCTGAATCAGCATAACGCCAAATCAGCATTATGCCAAAATGGCTTTATGCTGAAACGGCGTAACGCCAAAATGGCGTAATGCTGAAACAGCATAATGCTGAAACAGTGATAATTGCACAGCTTTCACAGTGGACTCAGCAGTCAAGCCAAAGACAGCATAATGCTGAAATGGTGTAACACTGAAATGGCGTAATGCCGAATCAACAGAACACCAAAACGGCAAAATGCTGAAATGGCATAATGCCAATAGGGCATAATGCTGAAACGGCTGGGGACTTCTCAGCTTCCTGGGGACTCCTCAGCTGCCTCTGGCCTTTCCTTGTTTTCCTGGGCAGCCATCTCTGGGTTCAGTTCAGCTGGCTCTTCAATGATCCAGTTGCTTAATAGTGTTCTATGTCAGAGAACAGGGACCTTCCAGGGGTGGCTTGCACTTGGAACAGGCCCAGTGCTCAGTTGGCAGGCCCTCTAGGCTGGGTTTGTGGCAGTAGGTGTGATAGGCTCTGTTGCACTCATTGCAGGACAGCAGGGACTCTTCGTCATCAGCTCCTTGGCAAACGTCGCACTCCTTGCAGTTAGCACACAGCCATTGGTAGGCCTAGAAATCACACAAACAATTATTCCAGGTTAGGCTAGATTTGCTTGATGCCAATTGGCATAACGCTGAAACGGCATCATTCTGAAATGGCGTAACGCCAAAAAGGTGTAATGCCAAATCAGCGTAATGCTGAAACAGCATAACGCTGAAACGGCGTAATGCCAAAACAGTGTGATGCTGAAATTGAGTGAAGCTGAAATGCAGAGAAGCCACACCTGGACAGCTTTGAGAACATTGGCATTGATCTTTGTGCAGGATGTGTGCCATGGATGCTTGCAGGCGCTGCAGACTATTCATTTTCCCTTCCTGCTGCTTGAACTGCTACACTTAGCACACTTCGGGGCCTCCTCCCCTTTCCCCTTCTCCTCCTTGCCCTAGCAAAAATGCACTGTGAATTGCTGGCATAGCAGGTGAAATGATGCACCTTGTCTTGGGGGCGTTGGGGGTGTCCTTGAGGGCTGCGGGGGTGGAGGCTGGGGGGGGGGTCTTGGGGATGACAGTCTTGGCAGCTCTGGGGGGCAAAGACTGGTGGCTGGGCTCCTGGCCTTGGGCTCCTTGGCTTTCTTGGGCTGCGGGGGCTCCTTGTCCTCCTCCGTGTTATTGGCCTCATTGGTGTTCTTGGCCTTCTCCGTTTCCTTGGCCTCCTCAGTTTCCTTGGGCTCGGCGGGGTCCTTGTCCTCCTCAGTGTCCTTGGCCTCCCCAGGCTCCTTGGCCTCCTCTAGCTTCTTGGTCCCCTTAGCGTGCTTCTTGGGCCCCTTGGCAGCCTGGGTCTCCTTGGGATTCTTGAGCTCCTTGGCAGCCTTGCTGGTGGTTGTGGCCTGTGGCGCCTTGGACTGCTTGGGATCCTTGCGCTTCGTTGCAGCTGCCCCAGCATCTGTACTTCCACCAGCCTCCTCAGCCACTGCCTTCCAGGGGAGCTGCAATGTAAAAAAGTGTGAAACGGCATAACGCCAAAACAGCATCAAGCTGAAATGGCATAACGCCAAAACGGCATCACACTGAAACGGCATAATGCCAAAATGACATAATCCCAAAACGGTGTAACACCAAATCAGCGTAATGCCGAATCAGCATAACGCTGAAATGGTGTAACGCCAAAACGGTGTAATGCTTAAACAGCATAATGCCAAAATGGCATAACGCCAAAACAGCCAATCCAAGAATACCTTTTTGGGCGGCTCCTGGATGCTGCTGCTGCTGATGGCATTGGGCTCCGGGAACTGTGTGGCATGAATAGGGCCTGAAAGGACGTCTGGTCGGAAGAGGGAGGACGCGGAGATGCCTCCTCCCTGGTGCCAGAAGATCTGGATGACAATCTTGCCCCCCCGTCAACTTGGAGGCGCTGTTTGTGTCCACACAAAGTGCAAAGACCATGCTCTTCAGCTCCACTGAAATTTCTGTTCTCTTATACAAATTACAAATTTTGCACTGAAAGCAGCATCATAATCATTTTTGCTCCTCTTGAAGGCTACAGGATTGTAGAAGCTGGCCCAGAATTTGATTTGCGTCTTGTCCTTGTACTTCCAGTAGGCTCCTGGGATGTCTGATGGACTCCAGAAGCCAATGGCTGTGTGCCGTGTTTGCATGTTGGATAGCTGAAAATATGATCAAACTCCACTTAAAGCAGTTGATTGCTTGGAAAAGCAATGGGAATTTTTTTCCAGGTGCCATGGGCTGGGCAGGTCTTGACGTAGAGCTGGTGTGTCTGGGTGTGATGGTTCAGCCACTTGGGCCGGGGTAGGATGAAGAAGACCTTAAAATTTCACCTCTTCCCAAAGACGGACACAATGGAATAGGCTGGCCAACCGAGTTCACCAAGAAGAGCACATGGCCTGTGAAACTGGAGAAGTTGTCCAGTGAGCAGTGGGGCTCAGAGTCGCTGCAGAGCGTTGAGACAATCTCTGAGGGGCTGAGGTGGCCACAGTGCACCCTGATCTCCACTCCGTCAATCCACTGAGTTCGCTTCCGCACCACCTCCGTTCTGTTGGCAATCGGCAGAGACTTATACTTTTGGATTTTAGCTGAAAATGTTCACTGCAATTTGAGTTTTTGTCTGCGGAAAGTTTCCATTCAAGTTGCGGCTGGTTTTGGGCTCTATCGTCTGCAATTTAAGTTATCAGTTCTGGAATGACACGTCGTTTTGGGGCATATTGTAATAATTATATGTCTAATATATCTGGCCTTTATCAGCCTGGTATAGGGTAGGGTGATAAGTCCTCCCTCTCCCCTTATGTTGTGCATTTCCTGGGAATAGTATCACCTGTCAGGAAATTCCCGGACTAATTGGCAGACATCAAAGGTGATTTTACCTGGATGTCTTACTAATGTCAGAAATGATCTGGGTTACGCGCATTTTTCCTGTGGGGGAGGGTGGGGAGTTTCCTCGTGGCCTGATAATTTATCTGTGTCTGTCATATAATTATTGTAGAATGATAGTAATTAATGTAATTTATGCCCCGAAAATATGGAGCCTGTAGGTGAATTTCTCCTGCTGGAGCCTCGACCTTATTGGTTTTTGGGTTTATTCTGTTCTACCTGGAACTGCGATGTTTCAGTTTTCCTGTATTTATGATTTAATTATTTATCCTGTAATTAGATAAGATTGTGCCGTTTCATACTACCGCCCTATGTCCACCGTTGGGGATTCGTTCCCCTGCTCTTGGGCTGGGTCCAGTACCTAGGCTCCTGGCAGGCGTAGCATCTCTGCACAGTTTTTGTGCCATGCTACCTAATAACCTGATGTAGCATGATTTTATTTTATTTCTTTCTGTTGGCCTGGAATTTTGATTGTCTCCAGTCACCACATTTTCATTCTAAGAGAGACTCCTGGCTTTGTTTCTAACTGTGGTATCCTGTTCCGGTGAATCTGGGCCTGTGGCGTGGCCTGTGGGCACTGGGATGACCTGTTTGTGCAGTTATGCCTGGAGTTACCTGGAAGCCTGATATTTCATTCCTGTAATATCAATATTTCATTCACCTGATATTTAATTAGATCCGCTCGTCGATTTTGATTTTATGAGGCAACCTGGGGCCAGTGTGAAGCAACTCGATTTGGCACTCTAATCAACCGGTCGACGACCTGTTGATTGTACGAATCGACGCGAAATGAAGATTTTGGGGTGTTTTTTCACCTTAACAACCGGTTGAACCTGTTGATTGGCCAATCAACAGGTAGACGACCTGTTGATTGTACGAATCGACGCGAAATGAAGATTTTGGGGTGTTTTTTCACCTTAACAACCGGTTAAACCTGTTGATTGGCCAATCAACAGGTTGACGACCTGTTGATTGTACGAATCGACGCAAAATGAAGATTTTCTCGCGAAATGCCTCACTCTGCCTGGGGCATCCCTAGTAGTTCTCATCTTGTTCCAGGAGCTCTGAGGCTGGGTCTGGAACATGAGGTGTGTAGCAGGGACGGAGCCTGTTGACATGGGCCAGCACAGGCTTGGCCCGTGGGTGGTCCATTGGGACCAAGTAGTAGTTAGGATACCATTCCTTGATAATCCTGTAAGGCCCCCTGGGGTTCCACTTCAGTTTCCTGTTTTCTCCTTTTTTAACTGCACTTTTGGGATAGTTTAACCATACCCTGTCTCCTGCAGAGTAGACTGTGGGTTGTCGATTTGCTAGTCACTTGTCCGCCTGGTGCTTCATGTTTGCCTGTGCCCCCAGCAGGTGTTCTTTGGCCAGGATCCTGGCCTGGTAGAGTGCAAGGGTGAGATCTGAAGCATAGGTATGGGTCTCCATGTACTGGGGATTGAAAGGGAGCAGTGCTGCCTCCTGAGGCCAGGCTATGTCCCTAGCGAACAGCAGGTAGGCTGGAGTCTCCCCTGTCACCGCATGGGTGCTGGTCCTGATGGCCATCAACGAGGCTGGCAGGAACAGGTCCCACTGGTCCTTGTGTACCTCACAATGGGCTTGCAGCATCTCTCCTATTTTCCTGTTAACCCTCTCAATGCCGCCCATGGTGGTGGGCATGTATGGCACTGAGGTGATGTGGCGGATGTCAAAGAGCTCTTTCATGGCCTGTATAGTTTTGCTAATTAGGTCTTTGGCTGTGTCAGTCATGATTTCCCTGGGTGCGCCATGCCTGGCAATGACCTCAGTGAACAGGAAATCTGCAACGGTTGCCGACTTGATGTCTGGGACTGCCTTTGCTTCTACCCATTTGGTAAAGGCATCCACTGTGGCTATGATGTACTTGTTACCTTGCATGGTGAGTGGCAGTGGTCCCATGCAGTCTAGCTCAACCCTGTGGGAGGGAGGTCCGATGCGCAAGGGCACCAGCGGGGCAATTGGCAGTTTTCTTTGAGTTTTGGTCCGGTCACACACCTGGCAGGCCAGCACATGTGCAGTGATGTCCTTCACCATGGACTCCCACCAGTAGTAGCACCTGATCCTGGACAGGGTTTTGGCTACTCCAAGGTGACATCCAAGCAGATCATGGTGTTCCTCCATTATGAGGGAAATGAGTGTGATAGGAACTACCGTGGGCCTTTGGGAGGCGCCTGGGTTGGGCTTTCTCCTCACCAGGAGTCCTCCTAGGCCCACAATCATCTCCTGGGCAGCAGCTTGGATTCGGCGGGCCTCCTCTGCCTGTGACGGGACCTCACCAGTGAGGATCCAGGCTAGGATGGCCCCAAGCCAGGGGTCTGTTGCCTGTTCTTTTTTAAATCGGGCGTCTAACCAGACTACTGGTGGTATGTCCTCTGTAGGTGGGTGGCCTGGTCCCTGGTCCAGGAATGGTAGGCCTCCCTCTTTGGGTTCATGGGGGTCCTCTGGTTGGGCTTCTCCTGCCTCTTCTGTTCTGGATCATCTGCAATAGGTGTGGGAGTGACCTGCTCTGGTTCTGGTTCCTGCCTGCACCACTGGGCCCTGGTGAGGGCCTGGCACTGCTGGGTGCCCTCCTCGCTTCCTTGAGGAGCTCCCTGGATGAGCTGGCTCATGGCATCAGCGTTGGCGTTTTCTTTGCCTTTGCAGTATTTAACCATGAAGTCATACTCTGCCATCCTTAGTCCCCATCTTTGTAGCCTGGGGGAGTCTGTGGAGGTGACTAGGATGGACCTGAGGGGGCTGTGGTCTGTGACCAGCTCAAATTTCCTGCCCCAGAGGTAGTCCTTGCACTGGAGGACACAGTAGACTGCTGCCAGTGTCTCCTTCTCTACTGTGCTGTACCTGGTCTGCACATCTGTCAAGGTCCTGCTCATGTAGGCTATGGGCCTCTCCCCCTCTGGGTGCTTCTGGCTCAGGACCCCTCCCACTGCATACCCGCTGGCATCAGTGTGGAGGGTGAAGGGCTTGTCAAACTCAGCACTGGTGCCTCTGTCAGCCTGGTCGTGAGTGCCCTGAAGGCAGCCTCATCCTTGGAGCTCCAAACAAAGTCCTTCTCCTTTTTGAGCAGGATGTAGAGGCAAAATGCAATTTGGGAGTAGTCCTTTATGTGTCTCCTGTAGTAGTTTATTAGGCCTAGGGCTGACATAAGGGACTTTTTGTCATGGGGCCAGGGGAGCTCCTTAATGGCCTGGACATTGGCTGCATTGGGGGCGATTCCCTGGGCACTCAAGGTGTGGCCCAGGAAAGTCACCTGCTTTTTGCAAAACTGCACCTTTGCAGGCTTGGCCTTCAAGTTGAACTGCCTGAGCCTGTTAAGGACTTTAGCAATGTCTGCCAGGTGGGTATCAACGTCCTGGGAGAAGATGAGGAGGTCATCTATGTAGCATAGGCAGAAATCATATTGCAACTGAGCTAGGACATGCTCCATGGTCCTAGCATAGAAAGCTGGAGCATTTTTCAGGCCAAAGGGAATCACAGTCCATTTGTACTGGCCCCACTTGGTGGAGAATGCAGTCTTAGGGATGGCTGTGTCAGCTAATTTTACCTGCCAGAACCCTGAGGCCATATCAAGGGAAGTCCAGAATTTGGCCTTCCCTACTGAGTCCAACAGCTGAGTGATGAGTGGTAGGGGGTACTGCTGCTTCCTGGTCAATGATGGAAAGGTACAAAGCCACTAGGTCAGATTACGGTGAAAAATGAAGAAAAAAAATGCAATTTTTTTTGGAAATTTCACCGGGCTTCAGTGCAATCCAATGAGTGAAATGTTGGCGGAAGCGCCTTTTAGGTAAATACTAATGACATGAAAACTTCGGCCATCTTCACCTTATCAGGGTAAATTTCTACCTTGGCCCCAAAAAAGGCCATAACATTTGTAAAAATTTTCTCATGCCATTCATTCCTTTTCATTGTTACTGTGATACAAGGTCATGCTTTGATGCCTCTTTTGTGTTCCCACACCCCATGCTACACATCTCAGACAGTCATGGAGGTGCTGAAAGGTGTGCGGATGGTTCTTATGACTTTGCCTGTGAAGTTTGTTGTGCAAAATATAGAAGTGTAAGTCCAACCTGAGCCAATTTGGCAAAAGCGCGATAGCAAAAGCTAATCAATGCATTTTTAGGGCAAAACAATGAGCCTAAATTTTTAGCCTGAAATTTGCCTGAAACTGACTTTGGCACAAATACAACAAAAGGGAGCAATTGGGTGAGTCCTGAATGGGGAGAGGGTGAGGAAGGAGGAGAAGATGCAGCGGAGCCAAGTGCAGATGCCGGAGTAGCTGAGCTCGTCTGCCACCTACTCGCTGCCCGCCACCTCAGAATCCTTGACGGCCAGCAAAAGAAAGAAGGGAATGAGTCTCGATGGGAACCGCAAAGTTTGGGTCTTATCCGCCTGAGCAAGCTCAGTTGGACAGGGGCCCGGGAGCACTTGAGGTGGAAGGCTGGAGGTTGGAGATGGAGTCGGACTGGTCACCCGTCTGCTCCTCGCTGGCCCCCAGCTTGGTGGCCACCAGCTTGGCTGCTGGGTACTTGGACTCCTTGTCAGTGCTGGAGCACGCAGAGACGTAGCGCAGGATGCCATCGCTGGAAGGGCGAGGCTTGGTGACCCGTAGTGTGTCCCAGTCCTTGCATCTGCCTTGCATCTGCATCTTGAAGATGACGAGTTCCCCGATGCTGAAGATGGACTTGTTGCCCTTGTGCTTGCGCTGGGAGTCCTGCTGGCGCAGGTAGCTCAGGTATTCTTTCTTGAAACGGTATCAGGCTTGTTCTAGGGCTAGGGTCTGCTGGTGTAGGTGATGACAAATGCATTGGAGGCGTTGGGTGGAGTGAAGGTTGGAGTCGGTGTGTAGGCATGCTGGCCGGGGTGTAGGAAGTCATTGGGCATGAGAGCCTTGCAGTCAGTGAAGTTGTTGGAGAGGGTGGTGAGTGGGCGGGAGTTGCAGGAGGCGGCCAGCTGCATCATGGCTGTGCCGTCCTCCGTCGTTGTCCGGTTCCAGAGCAGGACCTGCAGGCCCTCCTTCAGTGCTCACACAAACCTCTCTGCCCCGCCTTGAGTCCAGGGTGGCTTGATTGGTCCAAATGAGAAGTGGAGTTGAGGGTGATGAGAGAGGTGCTTGATGACGTTGGAGCTGATGAGATGGGCAGTGCCAACGAAGGCCTTGCTGTGGTCACAGCAGATCTCCTTGTCCCCAAAGCCGCGCAGGGCCCAGAGCTGCTGGAGTGCGTTCACCACCGCCTCGGAGCTGTAGTCCGGCAGCAGGTCGTAGTACACCGCGCGCGTTGCCAGGCACAGTACCACCAACCCCACCTCTTTTCTTTTCCTTTTGCCCCTTGGACTGTGAAAGGGCCAGCCTGATCCATGGTGATGTAGGAGAAAGGCGGGCTTGTGCAGGTGAAACAATTGCGGGCGTAGGGGCTGAGAGTGAGTGTCCAGATGGGATTCTTCTTGAAGAAGCGGCAGGCGATGCAGTGCTTGGAGACAGAGTTGGCAAGCTTCCTGGCCCCGATGATCCACTAGCGGTCTTTGGAGATGTGGAGGGTGGCTGTGGTGCGGGAGTGGCAGCTTTGGTGGTGAAAGTGGTCAATGAGGAGGTTGGCGGTGGGGCCATCGGGGATGACAATGGGGTCTGGCTCATTGGAGTACTTGAAGCGGTGCGAAGCAGGCCCTGCTCGTCCTGGTAGGTGTTCAGGCTGGTGCGCTGCTGGCAGGTGAGCTGGCTCTGGATGCTGTGGATGAGCGTGAGCTCTTCCTCCTCCAGCTCCTGGCTGGTTGGGCACGGCTGTTGCACTGCTTTCCCCTCCTTCAGCACCTTCAGCCATCGTTTTAGCCATGCCAAATGTTTTATCAAATGACGATAGCTTTTGGGTTGAAATTTTTTGTACGGCTGGCCCTTTGCCTCTTCTGTGTCCTCTTTGCCTAGCACCGGCCTCCTCTCCGTCTTCGGCATCGTCTCCACACGCCACCAGGACAGCAAGGAGGCCACCATGAGCAAAGTGGTGCCGGACGTGTTCTGGATGACGCGGAAGTGCCAAGCAGTTGAGCAGGATGAAGACATGGCGGCTGGAGCACGGGAACTGGCGGGGAACCTGCGCAACGAGCTGGAGTCCCGCTTCAGCCATCTCATCAACCCCTCCCACAAGGACTCGATCCCACCGCCCTCATCGCAAGCTTCCTCGACCCCCGAGTCAGGAACCGCCTGAAGAACGAGCTCAAAGCGACGGCTATTGACCAGGTCTTTCATTCCTCTTCCTCCTCCTCTGTCTATTAGCCACTGCGACATGTTTTCAGCTCTGGAAGAAGCTTTCGGCCCAAGTTCGTGAAGAGGGCGACGAGCTGCTGTGCCCCTCGCCTTCCAAGACGCCTTCCAAGTCTGCCAACGCTGCTGCCAGCTCAGAGTGCCAGGACATGGACGACTTCGACCTGGACGACATCAACATCTTCACCTCTCCGCCCAACTTCTCACCCGACACCCGTCAAGGCCTCTGCACTCCAGAGCCTGCAGCCGATCCTCTCAGCCAGCACTCTCCAGCCCTCAGCACTCAATCTCGCCTAACGTGGGCAGATGAGCAGGTCAACGCCTACGCTGACCTCGTCTTCTCCGACGAAGATGGTAGCCCAGCAACCCCCCAAAACCCTCTTACCCTCCAACACTCCCATCCCAATTGCAGTTGTGGCGGGTCAGTCGAAGTGCCCCCTGGTCTGGTGGACAGACACCTCCCGCCGGCGCCAGCCCACGCAAATCCGCAGCATCAATGAGCCCGGCTCTCCACTTCAACAGCTGGCCATGCAGCTCCTCGCCACGCCTTCTTCCTCTGCATCTGTGGAGAGGCTTTTCTCCGCGATGGGCCTCATCATCAGTGGCCGCCGTAATCGGCTGTCGCTGGGTGTGATCAACAGTGAAATCATGCTGAATTTCAATGCCAAGACCCTTTCGCTTCTCGGTTTCTAGTTTTCCTCTGTTTCAGCCGCAGCATTGTGTAAGCCTCCATGCGTTTGGATTGCTTTTGTTCTTCGGTTTCAAACAAATATTTGATCCAAATAAGTTTTTATCAAAAACACTCAGAGCAGGAAAAAAGCCAAGTAAAAGCCAACATTAGCGGCATGTCGGAATGCGCAGATTCTTTCCCTGAATCAGGTAGGACTATGCCTAGCACACACAGAAGCAAGTCGGCAGGGCGAACGACTCCATCGCTCTGGTCAGCATCTGTCTTCTACTCGCTGAGTTTCCCACAAATGAAATGGTCCCTCACCCCTCACCCCACCCCTATTGCGTCCAGCCTCAATCATTCCCTCACACCCTCACCTCACTAGCATATTTCAGACCCCAGTGAGCCCTCTCTGCCTCAGCCTCTCTACCTCAGCCTCTCATCGCCATGGCCAACTACGTCGACATCGTGCAGCAGGCCGGACCAGGAGTGGACGACTGGATCGGGCGTCTTGTGGAGATGAAACTGGTTCCCCCTTCTTTTGACCCAGCTCAATTCCTCAGCTTCAATCGTGATGTGCCCTTTGCAGAGCATCCAGAACATGCGGGCGGTCATGGAGGGTGTACAGGGGGAGATCGCGGACCTGGAGGGCGAGGGGGGCATGGTGGACGCCATGCAGTACGACCTGTCCTACATCGACGACGAGCTGGTCCGCATGCTGGACTACATCGAGGACGAAATGGAGATGCGTCGCCAGGCCGCCCTCGCCATCGCCCAGCAGGACCATTCCTACAGCCCCCCGTCTAGCCCCGAGCATTAGGTCGGCCCTCATGCCTCATCTTCCAATTCCTATCCCAGCCCTCTTCCCAAAGCCATTCCTTGCTCAAACAGCCTCTGCATACTAGTCCCACTCCCACAGTTCTGGTCTCTTATATAAGGTCTCGATCCATGAGCATTTTCTTCTAGAGCTTTGTCGATATCCCAATTGAATGTTTCACTTGCGAATGCGTTGATTTTGTCTCCAGTTGCAGTTGTTCTGCGTCTGCCGTGTATTGGTGCTCTTTTTGTTGCGATGGAAGGAGGAGGAATGAATTCCAGGCATTATAAGTCTAAGACACAGCGAAAAAATTGATTCACACAATGGATACAGCAGAAAAATGATGATTTATGTCTACCGGAATACGACAAAAACCCCGAAACCGATAAATATAAAATATATATATATTTTCCTATTTTTTTAGCAATACGGTAGGCCATTCATTTCGGGTTTTCGTTATCGTTTCAAGTTGGCCCTCTGAGAAGAAGGTCCAACACTGCTCTTTGGATCCTTTTTGGCCTTTCTGGCTCTTTTCTGGGCAAATGCCTCTTTTGAGGGCAGGCTTTTTATTTTTGTCTTTTTTATTTTTCTTTGAAGAGCTGGTGATTTAAAATTTTTTGCTGGCAACTGAGCAGTTTCCTGGTTGAGCTTGGCCTGGTCCTGGGTGGAGTTGGACTTGTCAGAGGCGCTGGACTTGGTTTCCATGATGCCTGTAGTCACTGGTGCCAAGCAGGAGAGCTTGAACATCTCCTCTAGGTAGGCTGTGGCTGAGGCTGCTGCGAAACTTGTTTCCTCCCCTTCCTCCCTCATCTTCTTCTTTTTCTTCCTGATGGGCAGCATTCCCGCTTCCAGCTCCTCCTCCTTGTGGCCCCAGGTGGCAGCCTCGTTGGGCCAGGCGGCAATCTCCTCCTTGAACCAGGCTGGAGGCGTTGTCGGAGGCGTCGGTGGAGAGGATGAGCTGGATGGGCTCCTTGCGCTCGATGCTGAACTTGCAGTTGTAGGTGATGATGCTGATCATCTCCAGGTCCTCCAGCAGCTTCTTGAACTCCTTGGCCCAGTCTCCATCAATCTTGTCACTCCACTTGGGCAGTGGCAGTGCATGTTAGCGGAAAAAGAGCTTGAATTGGAAGAGAACAGGTGTGATAAGACCATAGATGTTGTAGGCTCTGGTGACGGCGCTGAGGATGTCCCGCTTGGTGAGCACCGCAGGTCCTTCAGGTCCTGGATCTTGATCCTGCCTAGACTGAGCGTGTCCTTGCTGGTGTACCACTTGATGCCGAGAGCTTTGATGATGGTGTTGCTGTGCTTGGCAGAGTCGGGAAGGTCGGAGAGGATATCGCAGTTGCTGGTGTACTCCCGTAGCTCCATTGTCACTGCCTGAAAGATGCTCCTGTACCTGTTGGCAAGCTTCTTGCCCTCCTGCTCATGGTCAAACAGACTGACAACGTTGTCCATGTATGTCTGCCTGGGGATGCTGAGGATCTGGGCACTGGTGATACTGTGCTTGTCCTTGTTGGCCTCCTCCTTGCACAGCTTCGTGATGACTGCCAGTAGGACCCATGGACTAGACGTGGCTCCCATGATGAGGGAGGTGAATGTGAAGACCAGGAAGTTGTTGCAGGTGAGGGGCTTGGAGATGTCTTTGGGCAGGATGACTCGGCAGGCATCATGGTCATCCTTGGCGATATGCACTTGGTAGAAGGCTTTCTTGACATTGGCAAAGAAGAGGCCAGAGTAGCAGCACAGGCACAGATGTAGCTCCAGGAGGTCAGTGAACAGGTCGGGGCCTGTCTCCAGCAGGTTGTTGAGCAAGAAGCCGGTGTCCTTGCTCTTGGCACTGGCATTGATGATGGGGCAAAGCTTGGTTGTGGCTGAGTCTTCTTTGGGTACACCAAAATGTGAAAGATGTGAAGTGGTTAGCAGGCAGGGCGACGGTGACCTCCTCCAGGTAGCCATTGGCCTTGTGCCCGTCGAACATCTGGTAGTACTCCTGGCGCTTGCTGATGGACATCTTGTCATGAAAGTTGCTGGACAGTGCCTGCGTGGAAGTTGCTGGACAGTGCCTCCGCTCCCTCCTTGAATGGCAGGTGAATGGTGAAGCGCCCTTGCCCATCCCTGGCAGCCATGCTCAGCAGCTTCTTCATCCTCTCCTCCTCAGTAGCCGGCAGCTTCTCGTATGCCACTGCCTCTGTCTCCATCAACTTGTCCACCGCCTCCTTCAGGTTCTCATTCTCTGCCAGCATGCAGGCACACGCATAGCTGTTGAATGAGTAGTGAGAGCCAATGGTGACCTCATTCTGCTTGAGCTTGCCCTTGAGGAGGTTGCTGAAGGCTGTGTTCATGCCCATCAGGTCCTCTGTGATGGCCAAGCTTGTCGCCACCTCTGGGCCTCAGACTTGCTCCAGTCAGTCATTGCCTAGCAGCAGATGAACTTCCAGTTCTTGTACTTCAGGTGTAGGTGAGTTTTCATAGATGCCCTTGATGAGACCCTGCTTGACCTGGTAGCCACCATGGTAGAGAGTGCAGGTGACAGTGTTGGTGATGTGGGCGGTGATGATGAACTGGGTGCCATTCTTGCACTCCAGTCCAATGTCCACCTCCTGCATCTTTCGCCTCCTCTGCTGCTTCTCATGCACCGTTGAGATGAAGGTGGTGAAGCTGGGGCCCTTGTTGAGGTTGAGGCCACCAATGATGTCAGAGCAGACCCAGGAGATGTCAGAGCACCCATCCAGGAACATATTCAGCAGCTGACCCATCCCGCCTTGTACTGGATGCAGAGCTTGTGTGGAGAAGAAAGGCAAGATGGAGATATTGTTGAGGATGGAGCCGGAGACGGCAGTGGTGGCAGTGAAGTTGGGCAGGTTGGCCTGGTCAGAGTCCTGTTCTTCATGGATAACTGTGTGGTGTTTTTTCTTGCAGATGTGGCATTGTTGCTTGGATGAGCACTCTGCGACCAGATGCTTGCTGGAGAGGCAGTTGAAGCAGAGCCGTTTCTCCTTGATCTTCTCCTGGTGCTCATTGGCCTTGGAGAACTTGTTGCACTTGATGGCCCAGTGTCTGTCTTCACAGAAGGCACATGGGGGTGGCGGTCACTACTTGCCGCCCTCCTTGCTGCCCTACTTGCCACTCTCCTTCCTGCTCTCCTTCCCCTGCCCTTTCTGCCCGCCTTCAGACTGGCCTTTATGGGTCTTTTGCTCTCCTCCCTAGCCTTTTAGGCCCTTTTGCTCTCCCTCCATCCCAGCAGGGTTGGAGTTGGAGGCAAGGGTGGAGCCAGTCTGGGCGTGTGGGGCTTTGCTGAGGCTGGAGTAGCTTGATTTGATCTTGACCTCCGCCAGGAGCCATGCCAGTAGCTCTTCCATGGTGGGAATGGATGGGAGGTCCTGGTTGTGTTGGTGGCAATGGAGATGCTCTTGAGCAGATAGTGGAAGGTGTGGAAGGACCTGGTACACGAGATGTGGAGTCGGTGATGCTGTGGCAGGTGAGCTCATAGACAATGACAAAGATGTCATTGTGGAGCTTGTCCAAGTTGTCCTCCTTCACATTGCCCAGCTTGGCAAGCTTGGAGTACAGGGCAGCCTTGCTCAGGTCCGTGTCCCCATAGGTCTCATCCAGCAGCTTGAACGCTTCCATCCAGGAGGAGGAGTTGATGGCATTGAGGTGCTGGATCTTGGCATTGACGGCACCTTGAAGGGCCTGGCCAAGATAGATGAATTTGGCGTTGGAGGATAGGCTGGGCTGAGTGCCAACAAGGTAGCTGAAATCTTCCTTCCAGCGGTGGTAGCTGGAGGGGTCTTTGCCATCGAACTTTGGTTCAATCTTGGTGAGCTTAGGGTAGGTGGATAACTTTTCTTCTTTGCGTGAAAGGGTCTGGAGAGTGTCGGAGACAACCTGGAGCACCTTGGTCTGCTCCTGCAGGTACTGGAGCATGGCGTCATCAGTGGCCAGCTTCTTGCGGAAGGTGGATGGGTACTTGGACTGGGAGAAGTGTGGTAGCTGGAGTGTTTGTGGAGGTGGCGGTGGTGCTTGTGGTGGAGTTGGTGGAGGTGGTGGAGGTGGTGATAGGTGCCGTGTGGCACATGGTTTGCAATGGGCTAGCCCGTTCGCATTTGCGTTCGCGTTCAGGATGTCCAGCAGCTTGTCCACGTTGTCCAGCGTCAGCTGGGCAGCCTCAGACGTGTCCGAGATTTCCTCTGTTTCGATGCACCCCTGGATCTGCTGGAGCAGCAGACGCATCTTCATGCAGCGGCTGGCATTCATGTTCATCTTCCTAGCTGGACTGGCACTGCTTCTTCCTCCACTGGCTTCCAATCGCTACTCAAGAGGCCTTGTCTAACTGTGACTATGCAGATGTGTGCCTGCCTTGCCGTGCCTGCTGCATTGCCTAATGTACCGTATAATCAAGCCTGGTGAGCCTGCGGCACGCGCGCAATCAAAATCCGTCACTTCCGCCACCTCCAGAGAAAATTATTAGAAGCGGGTTACAAGTTAGTGTAGAGGTTCGCAAACAAGCTCATGTTATAGGTTTGCATGTAGCAGGTTTGCTAACTTAACCTAAACACACTTTTTCCAAAAAAAACTTCTTTGACCTCATGCACAAAATGAGCCCGTTTGTGCCACACTGGATAGGTGTGGTGGGCATTGTTGGCGCTGTGGAGCATACTGGAACTCTTCTGTGTGGGGTCTGGATGCGTTTGATGCGGTGCTGTAGATGGAGCCTTGTCGGAGACCTTGAACTTCTTCTCGGAGGCAAACATTCTCTGCCCTGGATGGCCTGTGGATCAGAGAGGTGAGTGATGGCAGAGCAATGGGAGTTGGCGGTGCAGTGGGAGCGGTGAGAGGTGTTGGAGGGGTTGGAGGCGACCTCGGCCTCGTCCAAGTAGTCGTCATTCCCATCCTCCTCATCCTCCTCCAGGCCGGCATGGTGGATCTTGGGCACTGCCTGATACTCGGTCTGCTCACCCTCCCCCTCCACCCAGAGCCCCTGGTGGACAAGTTGAGTGATAAGAGGGAAGGTGACAGGCTGCCCTGGTGGTGGAGTGCAGGCAAAGCAGTGGATGCGGGGCATGGCTATGTGGCGGTGGTAGGCATCCTGGATAGTGGTGTAGAGAGCCTCCCACATATCCACCATCGCACTCTGGGCAGGCTCAAAGGCATCCTCAAAGCTCTGGCGGCACATGGTGGCATTGCAGGAGTCACAGAGCAGTTTCCTTGCAGAGTGGCCTGGATGGGATCGTTGACGGAGGCGGCAGACGGGGTTGCAGGCATTGCGGTAGTAGTAGGCGGGCTGGGGCAGCATGGGCTCCTCGAAGGCAGTGTCGGCGACTGGGACAGAGTTGGAGATGGACATGGCATCATTGGCGATGATGAAGGTGAACTTGTTCTGATTGACTTAGCCCTAAAGAGGGCTATCGGTGGGGGGTCTAGTGGATGGGTGTTTATAGATAAGGGTGCGCAGTTAGACTTGAGTCGCAACTGGCTGGGGTAGGTATGGAGAGAGTGGAATGGGTGTGCGCTACGGTAGGATCTGACGTCAAGAGTTACGAAATAGTGGGGAAGTTTCTAGAAAAAGTGGAGATGGGCAATGTTTTGCCAATAGAATGGCATCAATGTGGTTGGGAGAGGTGGGTAAGAAGGTGGGGTTGGAGAAGGATGAGAAAGGAGAGCTTGACGGCTGTAGGCGATGTCAGAAGACTCGGCCTAGGCGCAGGGCTGACGCAGAAGTTGTAGACCAAGTTGCTGCTGGTGCCCATCTTGTAGCTCTCCCCGATCAGCTTAAACTCACACACTGCAAAAACTTGGTCCAAAGAAGATGAATAGCACCAAAGGATGAGGTGGTTGGAACGGGAGTTCCAGAGCCACCCTAGGCGCTTGAGAAGCTTGGACTGGTGATGAAGGTGGCGGTAGCAAAGGTGATGGTGCAGGAGATTCCGTTGGCGTTGTCGTTCCCCATCCTCTCCTCCTTCTTGGTGAAGAGGAAGATGATGATGGACGGGTTGATGGCTGGGCTCCAGATGTGTTGCGAGGGTATGCTCTAAGGTCTCTTTTTTTATCACACTGAAATAACTGCAGCCGAGGCCAAGAGTTGAAAAGTTTGCACAAGAATGCAAGGAGGTCACTCAGGCACAGGGCGCATCTATGAAGAGTTCCCCTACACAGTTTCAAATTCTCAGAGTCTGGTTACACCCATCCAGATCTTTGTTAAATTTCATTACCTTTCAGGAAAAAAACAGTTTGTCCTAATCCGTTGAGAATTCACAATTTCTCAGCAAACCCCATTTTTCAATCTTTCTACCCAATTAAGTCATGTTTCAAATGCACTGGTGTGGGGCCCGACCTCGCCGCCGGCCGACCTCGCCGCAAGAGGCCGACCTTGCCGTGGAGTTGCAAGGGAGCGATTTTGCGTTGTGGGCATTGTAGGGTGGGTTTTTTGTGCTCGTTGTGCTCGTACAAATGTGGGATTTTAGAATCAATCATTGGAATTGGTCAGATTGAAAGTTTTTTCAACAAACTCGAAATTGGGTTTTTTTGGGGTCGTCCACGCCGCGAATTTCCTTGCAGCAAGGTTGACGCCAAATGGAAATAAAAACTTGGAACCAATGATTTGACGTAATTTTTTTGCCATTTGCCAGGTTTTGCAGTGTTTCTAGGTGTAAAAAATTCTGTATTTTATGATGGTATACACACTTTTTTATTGTATTCAATAAAAAATTGAGAACGGCACAGGGAAACACAAAAATGACCACTCGCGGCGCACTATGACTTTGCCTAAAAACTGCGCTGAAGGGGAAATTGATTTTTTTTGCTACAAACAGATATCCCAAATTATCTGGATTGGTTTTGAAAAATCTTGAAGCTGTTCTAGGTTTAAAAATTTCAGCTGAATCAGATGGTGTACTCAGTTTTTCAAAGTTATCAACAAACTTTTTAGAAAATGAGGTTCAAAAATTGTGGCGAGGTCGACCCTAAGGTCAAGGGGTTGACCGCGCCATGCGGCAAAGTTGACCCTAAGGTCAAGGGGTCGACTGTGCTGCACGGCGAGGTTGACCCCAAATTAAGCCAATGTCTAGGGGTCAAGCATGCCGCATGGCATGGCGTGGTCAAGCCCAATTTCTGTGGTCGACCGCGCCGCGAGGCTGTGATAGGTGTGCTTGAGTGCTTGTCCGCGCCGCAGAGTTGCAAGGAAACGATTTTTTGATCTATTTTGATTTATAGCTATCTAAGAACATGGTTAGATACAGAATTTAAAAGCATTTAAGAAAACTTAAACGAGGAGGCGGAATTGTTAAAAAAAATTGCCATCTCTTCAAAATTCAAGCAGCGTGAACAAGCGCTTGTTGGCGCCGCGCGGCGTGCACAAAAACTTGACCAAGCCGTGGAGTTACAAGAAATTGATTTTTTGATCTACTACGATTTATGCATATCAAAAAACACAGTTTGATACAGAATAAAAAAGGATTTAAGAAAATATATACAAGAAAGCAGAAATGTAATAATAATTTTTTTAACTTTTTCAGGGTCTTAGCAAGGTCTGGTGGTACCTCTCAAGGCCACGGCATGGGTGAGGCCATAGCTTTAGCAGTCTTGTCATCCACTGTTGAGGCGTAGGTAATGACTTGCATGTCATCATGCCCCCAAACAACATCTCCACGCCATTCAACAGCCGCCGCTCCGCCCACCAGGTCATTCCCTTCCTTTCACCTCCTCCCTCATCATGCTTCCCTCAATCTATCAAACATGCTGCTGGGGGAAGAGCTGGATGCTGTACCCCATGCAACCTCATGTGCAGTCCCTTCTTCCAAGCCTCCACCTGAACCAACAATCTCACGCAAATGCTGATGGTACCCCTTCTCCTCCCTTTTCTCCACACATCTAATGACACACATTGGTCATTTGGCAGATGCACCGCGAACTGAAGGGGAGCGTGGATGTGGCCTATGGGGATATATCCAATCTGCGGGTGATGGATGACGAGAAGGGCATCCTGAAGACTTCCATGGATGACCTCAGCTACACCATGGACCTTGTCTTGTCTTGTTTCATCTTGTCCAGCAGGGCTTCGGGTGGCAGGTACAAGTAAAGTAAAGACTACCTCCAAAAACTTCAAATGGAAGGCTCCAATGTTACGGTTGAGGATTACGAACAACTTTTCAAGAACGTCTTGGACAAACATGATCAGTATTTGTCCTAAATCCATTTCTATCATTTGATGTTGTTTAATCATTGTTTAGTTATGCTGTTGCATACTAAACCATAAATGTTTACAATGAATAGAAAGAAAGTATATTGGAGCAGAGGCTATAGAAAGGAAGCATTTTGTAAACGAATCACTTGGAAATGTAACATTTGAAATGATGCATTAGGAAATAATTTGTAAAAAAAAATTGATGCTTCATTTGACATCAAAAAAAGAAAAAAAAAGAAATTTTGAAAAAAAGAAATTTTATCATTTTCTACTTGGTAATGATGACAAAGACGCCTAGGAGTTCCGAGTAGGGGATGCCATCCTGCTCTTCCACATGGTCTTCTCCATAGTCAGCCAGGGCCCCTGCTCCCTCAGTCAGCCACTGCTCGTGCCAGAAGGGCTCCCCCTAAAACGAAGCTGGAGCTGGCTGTTTGGTGGCAAATAATTTGGAGAATGATTTTTAAATTGAAGAGAAAAATGCATGCCATTTCATTCCAGATGGAGTGGGCAGCTTTGTTGTCGTATTGCTTGAGGAATGTTAGTAGACGGGCAAGGTAGTTGTAGGAGATACCCTTCATACGTTTATAGTGCTCCATTCCATGTTGAATTGACTGAAACATTGGGATTGTCGAATGATTGTTGTCAGGGCTGATTCTCAAATTGATGCTGAAACATTGGGAAGGCGACAGGTTCAAGATTATTGTACGCCACGATAGACCCACTCCAGCCGCCTGACCTGAAAGAAAGAGAGGCTTCCCTGGGAAGCACAATCCTAATCTGCCAATTTCCTCCCAAACACTGTATGCTTCATACAGTGTTAATGTGTGTAGTGTCCCTCATATGCTAATCAGCCTGCCAACCACCTAGTAGCAAATGTTTGCATATTTTGGCTATTGGACATCATCAAGCTATTTTCCAAATTTGCTTTGTGAAACTGGTAAAAATAAAGTAAACCCCTTTATACATTATAGACAAATGGGGGTAGAAATATAGAAGTTACTCATTTACACAAAAAACAAAACACATGTAACTAACATTTCCAAAGTAATCAATGACATAAAACAAAGATCAATCAACATTAATCTACTAAAATTTCAGCATATGAAACAGTGGTCAAAACTCCAGAACAATCAATCCTTAAGCCATGGTGATTCTAGGACCCGCTTGGCCGACAGTCGCATTGTAGGGTCAATGTGCAGCATCCAAAGGAGCACCTTGGTGAGGGACAGTTATTGAGTGGGAGGTAAGGGCATAGGTGAATACATTCTTGCATGGCTGAGGGAGCTTGAAGCGGTTGAGAAGGTGGGGGATGTGGCTCAGTTGATCGGCCAGTTTGTCCAAGCTGATGTCCAGGTGACTGTAGGGAAGGCGGCTAGTGAGGACCTCGTAGAGGGTGAGGCCAGCCGCAAAGATGTCTGCCTTCATTGGCTGGTACTGCTCGCCCCGCAGGGCTTTGGCCGGCAGGTACAGCTCAGTCCCGTGTAGGCGCTGCCACATTTCCTCAGGGCTCTCCAGCTGCTACCTCTCTCTGCTTTGTTCACTCCAGTCCAGCTTCTGCGGAGGAGTAGTGGTAGACCTGATGGGCAAGTCCCAAGTCAACAAGCTTGATATGGGCTCCTTTGTTGATGGGGATGTTATCCTGTAGCAGGATGATGCATTGAGGGAAAAGTAAGACAAAAGAGAAGGATGGGTTTGATGTCGCCGTGGATGATGAGGCATTGATGGAGGTAATGGAGTGTGTCCATAAGCTGACGTACGACGCTTGGGGCATCCTTGATGTCCAGCTCTCCCTCCTCATCTAGCATCTTGCGCAGACTCTGGCCCTCCACCCACTCCATGACATCCAGTGTCACACTGTTCACCTGCACAATTTTTGCGTTTAAGCTTTCCCCACTCCCAAGTCCTAATGAAAAGGCTGGGAAAGAGAAGGAGGGTGGGAGGAATGCAATTAGGAATACCTCCTGGATTGAGAAGTAGAGGGCAATGATGTTGGTGTGACTGACTCTGCCATGAATCTGGCCCTCCAGCAACAAGGACACCTTCTCATCCTTGCTCACATTGCACAGGTCCACCACTTTAATGGCCAGCAACTTCCCACTGTGTACATCCTTGGCGCCTAGGACGACACCGAATGCTCCAAGCAGACGTGGAAGTGAGAGAGGCCAGCATGGGTGCCGAAGCAGGAGGGCATAAGATTCAGAAGGTTTACCAAGAATGTGCAGATGGACAGGCAGACAGAGGCTGTGGCTCTTCAGCACTTTCACCACACCTGGTTCCAGCCTGCCATCCACACTTTCATTGCAGGCATAGATGATGTCCATCAAAGAAATTGCTTCCAAACTTCCAAATTCCAAGGTTTACTTAATTCTTCAACACAAATATCATTCAGATCTTGGAACATTGCTCATATCAGATCATAAAATTTCTATTTTTTGGGTTGAACAAGCAAGTCTCACTGACCACTGAATAAATGCATGTTGATTCATAAATGGCATAAATATTCTGGGAATTATGGTTTATTTGCAGAACATTTGACCAAAATCAAGCAGAGAAGATTAAGCAGAGCAGAAAAACTACAAATCGATGAAAAACAAAAACAAAATATACAAATGATAAACTATGCAAGATACTGATCATGCTTGTCCAACACATTTTGGAATAGCTGATTGTAGTGATCCACCATCACACTCTGGCCCTGTTCTTGATGGTGGCATAGATATTGGCATCCAGCCTTCAAAGCATCCACCACGATTGCATTCAGGACCTGAAAACACTATAATGATTTTATTTATCATTCTCTCTATATGTCCCTCAAACATGTTTTTGGCGCATGTAGGTGGTGTTGATCTTGCCCACTTTCTTCTTCAACTCCTCCCCTGTGAACTTTTTGTGAAGGCCCTGCTTCTGAAGCTGATATCCTTATGCACCTTGCCACAGTTGAAAATGATGAATAAGCACCACCTCTCCTGCCACTTGCTGGGCACTTCTGTAGTTGGCCAAGTCAGGGTGGGATGATAGAAATGGCCGAGTAGCTGTACAAAGTCCTCCAACAAATTTGCGAGTGGACAAATGGCAATGTGGATTGGAGGGGAAGAAATAAATGAATTGGGGGAACTTCCCAGAGCAGATGAATCCACTGGTGGCTGCCTTGGCAGACATGTCCTCAAGTAGAATTTGAGATAGAGGCTCGTTTGCTGCTGGCTGTCCAAACCCTCCCTCCAGGTCTTTGTCATCCTCCAATTCCACCTCGAAATCCATCCCTACCCTAAGCATCCCCCCGCATTATCCTTTCAACAATAAAGCCACCATTATTGCTGATTCGGCCTCTCCGATGCTGTTCATTGGCAACAGCTGCAGTTCATCCTCCACCACCACCTGACCTCCATCGCTGTCTTCCTCCTTGTCCTCAATGCGGCAGAGGCCAAGGATCTTGGCGATTTTGGAGACATCCACCTCCAACACTTCATCCTCCTCAAAACCATCCCTTCCCTCAGCATCCCCCCATCCCACAGCTTGCCATGATCAGCCTAGTATCCCTTAAAATATCCAAGAAGGGCAGACCTCATTGCTAGGATAGAATCTGGTGTTGAGGATGGAGTCTGGAGGCACGGGGGTCCACTGGAAATTGTCATCCATGCCTACGCCATTTTCATCCAGCTGACCCAAGTTTTCCTCATTGTTCACCAAATCCAACTCATTAATGCCCGACATGACCACTCAAATACTTTATTTCATCTGCAAACGCAGAGCAGCTACTCCTTCAAAATCTATCCAGCCTATTCAAAAGCTCAAGTGAAGGGGCACGAAAAATAGACACTTTCTAGAGGCCTGCTACAGGGAGGACAGCCAGATTTATGAAGTATGCAAAAAAAACTAGGCTGGCTAGGGCAGGGCACCATTGCCAGTAAGCACAGCTTTGGCAGGGGACAGGGATATGCATACGTCTGGCTATATGCTGGCCTAGCATGATTAGGGGGAAATGCAGAGGGCTTGGGGTTGAGTATGCTGAATGCAGTGTACAATGGTGTGAAGAAGAAATGGCCACATAAGCTTTTTTGGCAGGGCAAATCCTCCACATTTAACGGACGGATAAGCTTAGCTCCCATTTTCTGTTTTTTGTTCATGCATTTATGCTGCTCTAATCCTTTGTGCTATTCTGCGTTGGCACTTATTTGAATGTTGCTATGCCTTTTTAGCTTTTCAATGCTTCATACACAACTAAGGGTTGTCTAACTGGGAAGCTAGTGCATAAGAGTGAGCCTTAGCATATTTTTATCAATGGATAATTGGACAACAAAGGGAATGTAAGCATCACGTGCATGGACTAGCAGCAACTATGGCCGCCCCCAATGAAAATTGTGCATTCAAAAATATTTTCATGTTCCAAGCTGTATCAACTGACAAATGGCACCGTTATACCAGATCCTGCACACTCCTGCCAAGATGCACTCCACCACTCACAGCCACTCCACTTCTACAACAGGTAATCCCACCTGCTCAGTGCTGGTGGAGCTCAATTGCAGGTCTCTTCTGGTTCCAGACTGGAGTGTTCAATGCTGATTGTCAGTGACAGCCAATTCAGCAACATCATCCTGTATGAGGTCAAAGTGCCCTGCCCATGGCTGCTCAAAAGCATGCTGGGTGGAGGTGTGGAGCACCTGGAGTTGCTCCTGGCTTTCATTCACTCCGTTAGCTCATTTCCTGCTAAATACGCTGAGACATTTAGTCTAAATGTTGTCATTAATCAAATTGAATATAATTGACAAAGGAGTGATGGGACAAATTATTGGCACATATATTTTTTCAGAAAGTATTGCTGATGGAGATAACGAAAGTGGTCATCCAGCTTGTTTCCAACAATCTCTTCCCTTGCATGAACATGGTGCAAATAGACAACCTACATGGCTATCAAGTGGCCAATGAGATGGTTTGAGCTTTGACTTTGAGAAAAGTATTTATCGTACGTGCAAGGATGCAGAGAGATTGAAGGTGAATGTGGGCAAGAATCTAGCCTGCAAATTTGGCTTCCACCTCACCATAGTAGCCCCTACACCACGCGTTGTCACCTACAAGCACACACTTGCCTGCAATCCTGGAGGTCATTCTTCTCTCCCCACCACCCAATCCTTCCTTTGCTCAGGCATTGGATGGTTTGTAGGTGCTTTGGAAGCAGATGAGGGAAGAGTACGAGATGATGCTTTAACTGCAAAGCCAGGCGCCAGGCTCAAACTTCATGTTCTGCCACCACTTTCTCTCTGTCAAGGACCTCAAAGTGGATGACATACACCTATCAGACCTGGCAGCCATGGAACACCTCCACAAATCCCTCTCTTGCCTTCTTTCCCTGATTAAAGCACCTGAGTTCAGATACCATATCTTTCAATTTATTATTCTGATCCGCCATTTAATCTGAAAAGTTGTGCTTTGAATAAAATGTTTAGAACTTTCCCATTCTCATTTTAAAAAATGTGCTGGTTATTGGACATAGCCATGTTTCCATAAACAAAATTTGCTTTTGGAAAACAATCTGCCATAATTAGCATCATGAATAGTGAGGGCAAGGAACTTTGCTAACAAAATGGCGAATAATGCATCAGTATCTAACATGATGGCTGCTCTGGCACAGCTGGAGCACCTAGTTGACAGCAGCGTTCAGAACCAGGTGACAAAGAAGACAATGAAGGATATCATCCAGATGGTGGCCAAATACATCGATGAGACAAAGGCCGCTGACACAGAGCTGGAGAACCTCTACCGCCTTCGTCTCCCCAACATCATTCCTGCTCAACCCTGCTTCATGGATAATTAAGTGGTTAAGGGCATGTTGAGGAGTCTTCAAGACCTTCGTTGGCGTCGACGAGGAGATCGACTTTGGCCTTTATTGACCCCTCAAATCCTTTTTGTTTCATTACATTTGTTTCAATAAAATGTAAATAAATATCCTGGCCTATTGATAAATCTTTTGTTGCTTGCTTGCAACCTACAATCCCTTACTTTTTCAACTATTATTATTCCTGACATTTCCTTCTTTTTAAGCAATAAATTATTTGTTCCACCGAATTTGTGACAATTGAAAAACTCATTGCATTTGTTCAATTTTCATAAATGTCCAAGCTCATATGACAGCAAAGGAAGTTGGAAAGGTGAAAGTGAATGTAAGACACTTTGCAGAAAAGAATGGCAAACATGCTGTCTCCTTCCAACATGCTGGCCACTCTGGCAGTGCTGGAGCAGCTGGTGGATGACAGCGTGGTGGATCTGGCGAGGAGGCAGGAGATGAAGTCCATCACCAAGATGCTGGTCAAGTTCGTCGAACAGGCAATGGCTACCAATGAGGGACTGAACAACATATCGCGGCTTCTGCTGCCCCACATTGTTCCTGCTCATCTCAGCCTTCATGGAGAGTAAAGTAACACACAAATATAGGGGACCATGCCAAAGTGGTTGAAGTTGATGATGGAGAAGGTGAAGACGAAGTTGATGATGAGCTGCTTGTTCACCACGGCCTGGTAGAAGACGAATTTGATGATGAGCTGCTTGTCCACCACGGCCCAAAAAACAGCCCATGATGACAATGAAATAAATTAATAAATAATAATAATAAATAATAAATTTAATAAATTTAATAAATTTAATAAATTTAATAAATTTAATAAATTGAATAAATAAAATAAATTAAATAAATTAAATAAATTAAATAAATTAAATAAATTAAATAAATTAAATAAATTAAATAAATTAAATAAATTAAATAAATTAAATAAATTAAATAAATTAAATAAATTAAATAAATTAAATAAATTAAATAAATTAAATAAATTAAATAAATTAAATAAATTAAATAAATTAAATAAATTAAATTAAATAAATTAAATAAATTAAATAAATTAAATAAATTAAATAAATTAAATAAATTAAATAAATTAAATAAAATAAATAAATTAAATCAATTAAATAAATTAAATCAATTAAATCAATTAAATCAATTAAATCAATTAAATAAATTAAATCAATTAAATCAATTAAATAAATTAAATCAATTAAATAAATTAAATAAATTAAATAAATTAAATAAATAAAATAAATTAAATAAATTAAATAAATTAAATCAATTAAATAAATTAAACAAATTAAATAAATTAAATAAATTAAATAAATTAAATAAATTAAATAAATTAAATAAATTAAATAAATTAAATAAATTAAATAAATTAAATAAATTAAATAAATTAAATACATTAAATAAATTAAATAAATTAAATAAATTAAATAAATTAAATAAATTAAATAAATTAAATACATTAAATAAATTAAATAAATTAAATAAATTAAATAAATTAAATAAATTAAATAAATTAAATAAATTAAATAAATTAAATAAATTAAATAAATTAAATAAATTAAATAAATTAAATAAATTAAATTAAATAAATGTCCATACAGTAATCACCATACAGTAATCACCATACAGTAATCAACATAGAATACTGTATTTAAAGTGACATAACAATAATCATTTTCTCCCTCATACAGTAATCACCATACAGTAATCAACATAGAATACTGTATTTAAAGTGACATAACAATAATCATTTGCTCCCTGCAAAGCAAGCTCATTACTCACACTTGAAAAAAAATACGATACTTGCTGCGCAAATATGCCTTCGTTTTCGGCTCCAAATTCTCCATCTTTGGGTTGGTCTTTGTCTTCTAAGCAGCTAGATTGCGAAATTATGAAATCTAAAAATTCGCGATCCTTACCTGGTTCTAAAGCCAATTCCCCAATTCCCAAAAGTAGACTTGAAGATTTGTCCACGTCTAAATATGACTTGATCAGATTGTCTGAACGACATTGGAACAAAGGTCCCACTATTCATAGCCATATCTGAAAAGTGGATCAAAGCATTTCAATCTTCTGATTTGGCTACTGCTTTGAAAAATCTTGAATCAATAACCTATTCTGCTATTTCGGAAATGTTGCATCATGTTTCTCAATCTAAAGTATCCCAAATTCACCTTGTCAATAGCAGTCTAAACCTTGGTATGATTTCTTCTGATCGTGTGCCTCCATCAAACCTCAATGTTGCGGAAACTATTGAACAATTAGGGCGTGCTATACAAAGCGATGAAACTGTATTATTGTCTGAGACTCGATTTATTATAACTAGTGTTTATGATAAAGCCACAGTTGGTGAATAGTCATTATGGTGAATTTGTCTATCATGTCAAATGGGAGTGTGAAATTGCAATTGAATGCGAATCAAATCCGACATTAGATTCATTTCTAAATTTGTTTTATAAATATATGTATTATGCCAAGCCCCCACATCCTCTGTCAAAGCCTTCTCCATCTCAAATTTATAAATGCTCAAACCTTAAGCTTACTGATGCCATGTTTAAAGGCAGAACTGAGGCATTTGTTCATTCAATTTCACCTGTGCCCTATGGTTATGAAATGGATTATGTTGATTTTATTAGTTTGTATCCTTCTATTAATGTAGCTTGTAAAAATGAACGTATGCCAATTGGCCCTCCAACTATTTATGTGGGCATTGATCTTGATCCTGGTCCTAATATAGGCTTAGGAGCTCCTACCCTTGATGACTTTTTTGGTGTTGCACAAGTTGAAAATTTACCACCTCATTTTGTCATTTTACCACCAATTTACATATACCTGTTTTGCCTGAACGTGTAGAAGGTTGTTTACTTTTCCACTTGTGTCATTCTTGTGCTCTTGTGTCTAACCGAGACTTTTGCAATCACTATGAAAGTTCTCATAGATCAATTTTTGGCACTTATACATCAATGGAGCTGCAATTGGCTGTCAAACATGGCTACAGAATTATATGCTGGATCAAAATGTGGCACTGGAAGGAAAGTTCAACAACTCTGTTCCAAAAAGTTCTTGGACAGCAAATCACCAATAAAATTGCTGCTGGAGGAAAACCCCAATCTTCAGAGGAAATTTGTGAGCACATTGACTTTTGCACCAAACTTGGAATAACTTTTTCCGAAAAGGATTATGAGAAAAATGCCACAAAACAAAGTTTGGCCAAATTTTTTATTGTGTATTTATGGGGATTTATGGCCAAACGTTCAAATTATGCTACTACTTATGTTCTGAATTCTTATGAATAATACTTGATGTTAGAAAATGATCCAGAGATTGAAATAGAAACATGTTCGCTTTCTGATGATGGTGAATCCCTTATTGTTTCTGCTAAACCTAAAACTGAAAAAGTTTCATCTAAAACTTGCATGATTATTGCAATAATGACATTAAGCTATGCTCGATGTCACTTGTATGATTTACTATCTGCTTATGCTCCATATGTTGCTTATTGCAATACTGACAGTGCCATAATATGTCGCCCTTCAAATGTACCCCCACCAAAAACAGGGAGTAACTTTGGTCAATTGAAAAATGAGATTACCGATAAGTATGGTTTAGGAGCTGAACTTGTTGAATTTGTTGCTTTAGCCCCAAAAGCCTATGCTACATCAGTTGTTGATAAACATGGCGAGAGGTTTTCTGATATTAAGTTTAAAGGAATTGCCTTTATTGAAGATGTGTGAAAAAAAACTTACTATGGATTCTCTGAAAAGTTTGTTACATGCTAAAGACTCTAATATACATGTGAAACAGAACTATTTGCGTAAAAACTTCTTTTCACATAGATTGTTTTCTGATAAAAGTTCTAAAATAGCCCGACATGTTCTGACAAAACGTTGGCTTAAACCAGATCCCAACCCCCTTATGGACACTCTCCCCTTTGGTTATTCCAAAAATAGTATAACTTGATTTACAAAATGCTGCATGTTGCATGTTTCATTTTCACTTGTGCATTGCATGTTCTTTATTTTGTGTTGCATGTTTCATTTGCACGTGGCGTGTTGTATTTATTTTGTTTTGCATGTTTCATTTGTGCGTTACTTGTTGTATTTTGTGTTGCATGTTTCTTTTTGTGCGTTGCGTGTTGTGCATGTTTTGTGTTGCATGTATTTTGTTTTGTTTTTCGTTTTATTAATAAAATAACAATTTATTTTGCTAACACACAACAAATCTGCAAAATAAAATTCAAGACATGCCTGTGTTGACCTCTGAAAAGGAGGTGCCAACGCCAAATTTGGTAGAGCACCAACCATGCCTGGTCTGGTGCTCCAAGTTGAACAATCTACTTAATGAATGTAAATTTAATTTTTGAAAAATTTTGAACATAGAATTCGATAAAACAGGGACAGTGGTAATCATCCAAGCACAAAAGAGCAAACCTGCTTCTTCAGGCTCAACTGCTAAAGGTAGGTACATTTTGCATCAATAGAATATTTATGAATGAGTGTATGAATGACTGGATACACAGTTTTTAATTAAGTCTTGTAATTTAGTTTTGTTTGTTATGCTATGTTATGTTATGTCAATTTAATGTTGTGATATGTTAGTTTTTGTTATTATGTTATGTTATGTTATGTAAAATATTATGATTCAAGTGTTCCCAGGTAACCACCCATTCAACTACTGCTACTACTATTTTATTTTCAGATGGCAATGGTCAGGACGAATCCCACTACTTTCCCGGCTCCGCCAAGCCAATTTGCCTTTGATGCTTCATCTATTTGAAATTATGCCAAATGTTAATGCCAACAAATAAATCTTTATTTAGCAAATGTCTCACACAAATTTCATGGCAGATATTCAATTGAATGAAATATTTTACATAATACTAAGCTTTTGACCCCCCTTTTACCTAAATATTTTAGCAAATAAGCAAAATGTGCTATACTTCCCTGAAACGAAGCTATCCTGGTGGCAACAGAGAAGAGAGCGATGATGAAGGGGTCCCCAGACAGGTACTGTGCTATGCCATTATAGACAAAGAGCCTGAGGCTGAGCCAGAAGCAGTGACAAGAAGTTGCCGATTGTATAGTGTGTGGGGCACTGGAAGTTTACCTTGCTGGGAAGCAGATACTGTCTCTGCTCTCCATGATCAGCTTGATGGCTGGCTTCCTGGACATCTTCGCCAACTCTGAAACCTACTCAAATGTGACCCAAGTGGTCCAAGAGCTTTCTTTTTACTTTTTTACTATTTTTGAAAATGGTTGAGAAACCACAGACCTTTCCTTTTGAGTGGCAAATTTTCATGCATGCTATAAGTATCAGTAAGCATCTGAACGGCTGATAATTGTACCCAAGACTTTGTTTGATTTTTGATTTGCAATTCATATATGCCGATTCTAAATGTGTGCTTATTTTTTTAAAATTGGTTAAGAACTCACAGACTTTTCCTTTTGAGAGACAATGTTAACAATCATAAAAAAAAATTTTCCTTAATTTTTGATTTTTGCAACACATGAAGGTGAAACTGCTCCACGGTCACCTATTGCGCTTTGCAACATATACTTGTTGCATTAGCAGAAAACATAGCTAAGCATAAAACTTTTAATCTTCAGGTTAAAGAATCAAATATTTTTGAGATTTCTTATTCTGATTTACAAAAAAAAGTAATAAGCGTTTGAGTTAAAATGAAAAATTGTTTGTCAGGATCTGCTGCTTGGGGAACTCTGCATGGACCATTGGAAGGACGTAATGGTGGAAATGCTCAACTTGTTTATTCACAGACCCATGCTTAACAATGTCACTCATCAGTCTGTCAGGTTTTTGTGGGTTGCTGACAATTTCCAGTTTTTTTTGCATTGATCAATTGACAGGAGCTTCAAGGACTGTTGGGATAAATTCTGGACCCAAATGTATACATCTACTGACTGATTTTGAGTGCTCCGTTTTGCTCTATCTGTTTTAAATTCTTTCATTTTATAATTCTATGCATTTTAATTTGGCTCGCGAAATAAAAAAAAAGCGATTTCAAAAAACTTAGGGAAAATAAAAATCTTGGAAAGTACTGGAGGGGTTCTTCTTGTGTCTGCTTTCCGCCCTTATGTGTTGCTTTCCTTATATATTTTGTGTTGCCTGCTATGTGTTTCACTGGCGCGTTGTGCGTTGCGTGCATATTTTGTGTTGCATGTTTCATTTGCGTGTTGCGTGTTGTGTATATTTTGTGTTGCATGTTTCACTTGCACATTGCGTGTTGTGTATTTTTTTTGTGTTGCATGTATTTTGTTTTGTGTTTTTGTTTCATTAATAAAAATAACAATTTACCTTGCACACACACAACAAATCAGGAAAATAAAATTCAAGACATGGCAGTGTTGGTTGTAGAAGGTGCCAATGTCAAATTTGGTGGATGACCAACCATGCCAGGGATGGTGCTCCAAGTTGAACAATCCTCTAAAGGAAGGTAGATTTATATTTTTTTGAAATGTTGTAAACATTGAATTCGATAAAGCAGGACAGTGGTAATTATCCAAGCACAAAAGAACAAACCTACTTCTTCAGCATCAACTGCTACAGGCAGGTACATTTTGCCTCAATTGATGAGTGTATAAGGCAATAAATGAGTGTATGAGTGACTGGGCACATAGCTTTTGATTTAGGTTTGTAATTCAGGTTTTGTGTTATGTAATTTAAGTTATTATATAATTATGTTATGTTATTTTTGTTATTATGTTATATTATGTAAAATATCATAATCCAAGTGTTCTTGGGTAAACACACATTTACCTTTTCTACTACAGTGAAGACAAATCCAACTATTTCCCTGGCGTGGTGAAGACAATTTGCCTTTGATGCTTCATCTATTTGAAATTATGCCAAATGTTAATGCCAACAAAAAAAACCTTTATTTTGCAAATGTCTCACACAAATTTGTTGGCAGGTATTCAATTGAATGAAATATTTTACATAATACTAAGCTTTTGACCCCCCTTTTTACCTAAATATTTTAGCAAATAAGCAAAATGTGCTATACTTCCCTGAAACGAAGCTATCCTGGTGGCAACAGAGAAGAGAGCAATGATGAAGGGGTCCCCAGACAGGTACTGTGCTATGCCATTATAGACAAAGAGCCTGAGGCTGAGCCAGAAGCAGTGACAAGAAGTTGCCGATTGTATAGTGTGTGGGGCACTGGAAGTTTACCTTGCTGGGAAGCAGATACTGTCTCTGCTCTCCATGATCAGCTTGATGGCTGGCTTCCTGGACATCTTCGCCAACTCTGAAACCTACTCAAATGTGACCCAAGTGGTCCAAGAGCTTTCTTTTTACTTTTTTACTATTTTTGAAAATGGTTGAGAAACCACAGACCTTTCCTTTTGAGTGGCAAATTTTCATGCATGCTATAAATATCAGTAAGCATCTGAATGTCTGATAATTGTACACAAGACTTTGTTTGTTTTTTGATTTGCAATTCATATATGCCGATTCTAAATGTGTGCTTATTTTTTAAAATTGGTTAAGAACTCACAGACTTTTCCTTTTGAGAGACAATGTTAACAATCATAACAACAATTTTCCTTAATTTTTGATTTTTGCAACACATGAAGGTGAAACTGCTCCACGGTCACCTATTGCGCTTTGCAACATATACTTGTTGCATTAGCAGAAAACATAGCTAAGCATAAAACTTTTAATCTTCAGGTTAAAGAATCAAATATTTTTGAGATTTTTTATTCTGATTTACAAAAAAAAAAGTAATAAGCGTTTGAGTTAAAATGAAAAATTGTTTGTCAGGATCTGCTGCCTGGGGAACTCTGCATGGACCATTGGAAGGACGTAATGGTGGAAATGCTCAACTTGTTTATTCACAGACCCATGCTTAACAATGTCACTCATCAGTCTGTCAGGTTTTTGTGGGTTGCTGACAATTTCCAGCTTTTTTTTATATTGATCAATTGACAGGAGCTTCAAGGACTGTTGGGAGAAAATCTGGACCCAAATGTATATCGTCTGCCTGATTTTGAGTGCTCCGTTTTGCCTATCTGTTATATTTTTTTTCATTTTATAATTCTATGCATTTTAATTTAGCTCGCGAAATACAAAAAAAAATCGATTTCAAAAAAGTCAAGGAAAATAAAAGTCTTGTAAAGTACTGGAGGGTTCTTCTTGTGTCTGCTTTCCGCCCTTATGAGCTCAGTTGCTCTAGAAAGTGCTCCACCATGCCCTAAACCTGTCCTTCTCTACCAACCCCCTTCGGTGACGACGAAAGAGAATCTCGCTATGTTCCTGCTGCATATCACCACAGCGTTTGGTAGATCAGAGAGCTGATTAGCTTATCTGTACCTCGACCGACCACCTCTACAATTCTACTAGAATGCCCAGCACCACTTCCGCCAACTTCCGCTTCCACAACAACTTCCGGCCTTTGACTTTGCCGCCTTTCATCAGCAGCGATCGAGTCAAAACCCCCAGTCACCGATCCACAGAGACCGACCAGCAAATCGAGCCCAGCCTGCAATGCCGGACCTCGCTTCGCTGCCAGACAGGACACCCTGCAGATCCAGAAATTCACTCAGCCAAAGCCGGCCTAGTGAACTTCTAAACGGCAGCAACTGCAACTATGCTGCATGGAATTGAAATTGACTTTCGAGTCTCTTTTCAATGTCTGTTCTTCGACAGCAACATCGCAGCGTTGAGTTTCCAGCCATCACGCCATTTGGCCAGCCACCAGCGAAACTCTGATGTCATACGACCCACTTGCTACCGTAATCTGCTGTGACATAGGGTCTTGAAGCAAACTGAAAAGTTCTCTTCATAGAGCAACTCCCTTCAATGATTTCATTCTATCCTTGCGGATTTTATGAAATCATTCAACGCTGACAACACTTTGCTGCTAGCATTGAAAATTAACTGAAAAATTCTTTTCATGCTGACGTCATCAGCGTTGTCTACAGAATTTCATCATCCTGAAATGGATTCTGAATATTTTCTTCGGCTGCCAGCTACCAGCTCCGATCCATCTTCGCTGCTGGACTTTGAAATTGACCACTGTCCAATTTCAAAGATCTTTGCTGACAGCTCCAGTCTACGTCGGCCCGGACGTGACCTTGCCTTAGGCATTGAAAACTGACTGCAAAGTTGTTTTCATGCCTGCTAAGCAAGCATCGTCGACGACAATTTCATTATCCTGGGACGGATTTTGAAATTGCCTGCAGCTACCAGCGAACCGCTCAATTTCACTGCCAGAGTTCGAAAATTGGCTCCGGTCAGTTTTCAAACTTACGGCCTCTGCTGCAGCTGCCGGCCAACCAATGCCAGCTATCCAGCAAAGCAACGTTTACGCTGCTAGAGTTTGAGATCGTCATTGATAATTCTCAAACTCCCAGCTGCCTGCTGCAACCTCGCCGGCCCGCCCGTTTATGAATCCTCATGGATTTATAAACCTTCGAGCATCGCTGAAGAAAAGCCTAGCCAGATTCAGAGTCAATTGCCGTCTTTTGACATCGATTCATTTACGGATCTTTATGATCACGTGAATTTTGAAAAGCAATACAGAAAGACTAAGTCAAAAGACTCATGAACAGCCTACACTTTTCTACGCAGACAACCACTGGACCAGGCCCAGCCTAGTGGACTCCTTACATGGCCTCCCAGTCCTCTGTGTCTTCGGCCTGCTCACCCGCGGCTAGAAGGACCTCTTCAAGGACAGCGTCAGCTACGAGCACAATGCCCCCAGGCCTACTCCCAATGCGCCTGCCTCCGCTAAAGCGCATTGGAAAATTGTGTCACTGACCCGTCTCCCCCTCCTTCTACCTGCCGTTGAAGATGGCGGCCATTCTGGACAGTCCGCCGCTTTTGCTGCAGCTTCCTGGAGCCCTACAACCGCGTCCAGATCTCCAAGGACTGCAACCAGTGCGGGATGCTGGACGGCTTTGACTGCGGCCTCTGCCACTCCCAGCCTAACAGTGACCACACTGGACTACTCCAGGACCCCGTTCCGATCGATGCCGACTGCGGCTTGCTGCCTACACTCTGCTCCCACAGCAAGCAGCACAAGTCCAGTGTCTCCACCTTCTTCAACCTTGGCGACTCCATGGACGCCTTCTGCGCCATGCAGCTCTGCCCGTTGGAAGACGTCTCTCCCAAGTTCCTCAAAGAGGCCTCAACACACTACCCTCCCTCCTCTTACGTCCCTAGAGGTCGGTGGTGTACCAGGCCAACGGGAACCTGGACGGCTTCCACAACCACTTCTGCAACTTCATGATCGCGCCCACCGTCATGCAGTTCGCCTCCTGGAAGACATCCTCCACAGACCTTTTAAGGTCTCCTGCCCTACACCCTTCCCCTTACTCCGCCCAGCAGTAAGAGGTTGGTGGTGTACACGGCCAACGGGAACATGGACGGCTTCCCCACTGGCTTCTGCCAGCCCACCGGTGACTGGGCCAACTTCAATCCCAGCGCCGCCTCCGAGACTTTGCACTATCTGTGAAGATATGCAAATTCCTCCTCCGCTTCTTTCAACAATCCAAAATAGGCGAAAGAGACGCTAAAGCTTAAAGCTTGCGTAACTCAAACGGCCTATTTTGGAGCAGCATTCTGGAAGCGCAGCCACGCTCACCTGCCTTAACTCCGCCCACTCTCTGCCTGGCCACAAAGGCCTTTTCTGGCCTGGCATACTGAGAGCAGCTCCCAGGGCCTCAGCTCAATGCGGCAAAGAGTCTAAGAAATCACGCAGACCCGACTGCAGCAATCGCTCACTGTCATCCCAAGCTGCGTCGACTTCTACCTCTGTCAACCTGAGCAAACTTGTCATTGTCATCCCGAGCTGCATCATCTTTTCGCATCGCTCCCATTGACAATTTGCTCAGCGTCAACCCGTGCTGCGGAAAATCATCGTAGCCCAAACAGAGAGAGACCAGCCCACGTTTTCCCGAGCTGTGTCAATCTTCGCCACTGTCAACCCGAGCAAATTGACCTGTCATCCCGAGCTGCGTAACTTCTTCGCAACTCCCACAGCAACAATTTGCTCTGCGTCATCATGAGCTGAATTAACCCTTGACACTGTCAACCCGAGCCAATCATCTCCTGTCCTCCCGAGCTGCATCACTATCTTCGCAGCTGCAACAGAGATAATTTGCTCAGTGTCATCCCGAGCTGCGGCAAGTTGAGCTGACTGTCATCCCAAGCTGCGTCACTTCAGCGCACCTCTCAGAACAGCCTGCATCAATGTTGCCAGAAGCGATTCGAAAGTACTACTTTCGAAAAATGGACGGCCTCCGGCCTTCTTTTGATGCCTCAAAGAGCCGCCCCCAAAAGGCTCTCCGCAATCCTCCAAGTGGCCCAGCTACAACAAGAAGCCCATGCCCTGCTTCTTATTCATGGCCGCCTTCAACAGTGTCCGCGTCCCCTACACCTTCCTACCCCTCCTCCAGCCTCAATGCGACAGGCGTTAAGCAAGCCCGCTTAAAGTCCGCCTTTCGCATCAACAGCAATGTGCCCTTCTTCTGCCTTCAATCGGCCCCGAGCCTCCAAGGCTCCATCCACGACGCACAAGTCCGCCTTGTTTGCTCGCCTCTCCGCCACCGGCCGAGAAGGAAGAGTACCCTGGACGGGAACCTGAACCAGCTGGCCAAGGCCTAGCCGATCATCAGACAGAAGATCAGCATTCGCATCGCCGCCATCAATGTCATCACCAATGACACCTACAACCTCCCTCTTCAATCCTTCTCTGGATGGGAGCCAAAGACTAGCTGCCTCTATCGCCGCTTTGAGGTCATTGTATCCCGCAGCACCGGCGCATCTGCCAGTCTTCAAAACACTACCTGTCCCCTCCAGCCCCACCCCCCACAGCTGAGACAGGCCAAGATTGGCCTCAAGCGCCGCAGAGCTTCTCCAGCCGGCGCCTCTCAGACAACAGACTGGAGTCAAAGACCAGCCCCTTCTATCGCCGCGTCGAGAACACTGCCATTCGCATGGCCGGCGTATCAGCAGGTCTTCACAACACCTCCTCTCTACCCCAGCCTTCCAACCTGGGCCGGCCAAGATTGGCCTTGAGTGCGCTCTGCCTAGCCAAGCATGCCTAGCTGGGCATCTCCGAGACACAGAGCCTCTCCAGCCGGTGCCTCTTAGACAGCACACAGATGGACGCCGACAGTCCCCTACTCATCCTCAACCTTCCCCTTTCATCTGCCCCCAAGCACTCCTTGGGGAGCCTTACGGCCCAGACCGGCTTCAGCAAGTGCCGCTTGGACAGCGTACATATGAACATTGACGGACCTGACAAGCTCTCTGTCACCTCAACTTCTACCTACTTCAACCCTCCAGACTGTTCATATTCAACATGGCCAAGGGCGCCTGGCTGAGCATCTGGGACCTCCAGAACTTCTGCAACAAACGCAGCCTCAACCAGCTCTACTTGGACAGCGGATAAAAGAACAGTCCAGATTGCGCACCTTCATCCAGTCTCTAAAGCCTCCTTCCTAGAGGTTTAGGATGGAGTGGCATCAAAAAGGGCCCCTTAAGAATGCGCCGTCTGCAGTCTGAAAGCAGGAAAGAGCTCCTCTGCCCAACACAGCAAGCGGAGCCAACTGCCCTGCCTTTCAAGACAATGCCGAACGGGAACATTAAAGTTCAACTTTAATGCAAGAATTCGGCAACCCTCGATGCTTCTCTTATCCTAAATGGGGATAAAAGAAGATGTCCAAGAACTTTGGTTCTACAGCGTCTGACTGAGATTTGCCGTCTCTCTAAACGGTGCAAATCTGCAAGGACTGCGGCTTCAAGGCCTCCACCTGCGGCTTCGGCTTTGGCTTCCAGGTCTCCACCTCTGACAAGACGCCCATTGACCTCTACTCATTTCCTGTCAATCAATCGATTGTCAAGAATGACGCGTCAATGACAAATAACGGCCAACTCATTTCCTCCCAGCTCATCAGCTACAAAGGATTGAAATGCGTCTGGCACGGGCCTCCGGCCAACCTCTACGGCTTTGTTCATCAAGCTCAGCGGCATCAGAACCGCCCTTTACTGCGGCATGAACAAGGCACAGGCCTTCGGCCACCCCACAACGGCCTAAATCGGCAGGCACAGGCCTTCGGCCACTAGGAGTTCAGCCTGTCACTGCACTCCCATTCCAGCAGCCTTCCTCTGTGGACTCCGACTGCAGATGGAAAGTGTCAAACAGCAGCAACTCTATCAAGTCAATCTGTCCCTGCAGTTTCCACTTCAGCAGCCTTCCTCTGTGGACTCCGACTGCGGGTGGGAATTGGCAAACAGCATGACTCACCTCAAGGGTCAACCCCCTCATCTCTAGCAGCCTTCCTCAGTGGACTGCGACTGCAATCTCTAGCAGCCTTCCTCTGAGGACTCCGACTGCAGACCTGAGAATGACCAACGACGCAGCATCTGACCTTGGCATTTATTTCACAGCAGCCTTCCTCTCTGGACTGAAACTGCAATCGCTAGCAGCCTTCCTCTGTGGACTCCGACTGCGGATTGAACCATGAACTCAGATGCCTGCAGAAAGCCCCGCCTAAGAGCTGTTAGGAGCCAGCGGGCAACAACTACTTGGCTCCTCTGCTACTCAATCCGTTGCCCTTATGGGGGGAGGCGGAAGAGCGACTGCAAGGGCATGCCCTGCCCACCCTCTGCCGCATTGCTGAGGAAGCGGGAGAGAAGCAGGAACAAGGCAGGAGCACAATGTAACTTACCAGTAACGTATTGCTGGATGAGGTCTTGGATCCTTTTGGAGTGGGCTTGGCCGAGTGGCGGGCAGTCGCTGGCCTTCTTCACCGCCTCATCCTCCGGCTGCCGGATAACCTCTATCGCTGATCCCAGGCCTGGCATATCATCTTATACCGCTTGGATTTGGACATGGTGGATCTGAAGTATGAGGGCAGCGCTGTGCTCAAGGGGCGCGAGGAAAGTATTTTCTAAAGCGCAGTAAGCTTTCAGCAATCTTCCTCAGCGCATTGGACATGCCCCTTTCCCACCCATATCAGGTCCATGTCTTCTTCACAGGCCCCACAGGCCAACGGGTCTTTGAAGGGAGAGTAGTACTGGATGAGAACGTCTGAGAAGGGCATATGGGAACCACATTTGCAGGGCTGGGCCATGTTGGCCATCGGAGAGATCTTAGGCTTTGGCAGCTGCATTCTCTTTGTCACCGGGACCAGGTCTACTTGAAGCTGACCATAGATGTAGGTGTTGTAGGTGACGGAGGTCAAATTCTCGCCGTCGCAGTACACGGGAAGGACTGGCGTGGTGCTGCCATCCTGGTTGAGTCTGTTCACCTCGATCTCCTCTCCAGTCCCCAGCTCTGCCATCATGCAACAGCCTGGCTTACCGGATCTTACAGCATACCCGTCTCCGCTTGCTGACGCTCCCACCGCCTTTGGCATTGGTAGGAGAGGGTGAAGGGTGGAGACTCTGACGTCGGACGAGGCGCCGGGCTCCTCCTTCTTCTTCTTCTTCCTTGGCCTTTTATCGTTGGCACAGGGGCATGTGTGGCCCGCCTCCGGGGCATAATTAGCTCTCTGGACGGCAGTCTCCTCCGTTTGTCCCTCCTTTCCCCCACCTTCCGCAACATCCAGGCCATCTCTTAACCACTGCCCCACCACCCCATTGGAAGCACAGGGGGGGGGGAGAGTGGTGTTGGCTCCTCTTCCCCCCACCCTGGGTCTTAAAGGAGGATCTGCCTGAATTGTTGCTGTTGTTCCGCTCTCCGCCGCCTCCGTTGTTGCGCCGTGCGTTCTCCAGAGTTACCCGCAGCTTGCCCCGCATCGGATCTAGTCTGAGTTGAAGAGGCAGCAGGCACCTTGTTCTGATAGGGCTGTTCTGCGGCAGCGGCGCTCTGATAGGGCATGGGGATGCCGTCCTCCTTCGTCTGCTGCACCAGTTCCTCTGCAATCGCCAATGCTCTTTGGAACGACTCCGGAGCTTGCATTCTCAGCAGCTGTCTCATATTCGTTGGGAGACACTGAATGAATCTTTGCTGGAGTTGGATGTCATACTCCCCCTCCGATGCATCTGGCCAAATCAAACTAGCAGCCTCTTGAATGCGCCCGCCCAATTCTCTCACAGTCTCATTGGGCTTCATCTGAATGGCCTGAAATGAGGCGTGTTTGATGCGTCTGAAGCTGGGGTTATCAAAATGTTCCAGCATGGCCTCTTTCAAAAGGTCATAATGCTCTTTCACGTCTGAGGGAAGATTGGCGTAATAACGCTTAGCCTCTGAATGGAGTTTGGACTCTACGATGAGGGCCTTAGTTCGGGGGCAGTAAACGTGGCAAACGTCCGCCACTTTGTCAAATCTGTTGAAATAATCTGACACTGACTCCTCCAGCCCTGTCAAACGGCTCTCAGCTTTGGGCTTCACTCCCAGCGTGAAATCTAATGGCTTGTAGTTGGGGCTGGGATAATTTTGGGGGTAGGTGCACTGGCGGCATTTGCATCTCGGCGGGGATTCATGCACTCTCCTACTCCTCGAGGCAACTCTCTCATCCTCCCCCTCGCTGGGTCTCTTCCGCCTGCCCCCATTGCCTCTGACATCCTCTCCTCTTCCTCCATTACCTGGCCTCTTGGGGTCTCCAGGATCTCCGCCGCCGTCGCCTCCACCACCGCCTCCGCCAGAGGCTCCATGGCGCCGCCTCTCAGGGCCAGGTGGATCTCGAGGCTCTTCGTGGGACTCCGGACGATCCTCCGCCGCCCTTCTCTGCGTTCGCTCCCCGCCGGCCGCTGCTGGCTGTTGCTCTAAACCAGCCGAGTTTGTGTTGGGTCTCAGATTGTCGGCAAGAGTCCGACTGGGCAGTTGTTCGGCGGAGTTGGATCTGATCTCGGTGTCGGAGACCGCGCCCGAGGCGCTGGACGCCGTCTGGGCCTCTCTCACCGCCTGCAGGTCCGCCTGCATCGCCGCCATCTTCTTCGTCATCTCCTCCATGAACGCTTTCATGGTTGCCTCCATGGTAGCTCCAGCGCCGGACGTGTTCGTTCCGTCAGTGCTCATCCCTGCTTCTTTCCTTGCTTCTTCCTCCGAGTTCCTAGAAAGGAGGGAAGCATTGCACTCGGTGAGCTCAATACGCGAGGGGGAATAGTTAGCGGGAGGTTGGAATGGGGGGCGCGGAATAGAAAAAGGGGTTTGTGGAAGTAGAGGGTAGGATGGTGGAGGCAGGTAAGTGGGTCTTGGTGTGCGTCTGAGTACGGGAGGGGCGTTGACGGCCGCGCTCCATTCGCGGGCGTTCATAGAGTCTAACAGTTGCTGCCTCTCAATTCGCCTCATCTCCTCCACTCTCTCCCTATGCTTCGCCTCTCTTATCGCATTGTTCCTCCGTCTCTCTTCCTCCCACTCCATTCCGGATCTCATAAGTTCAGCCATCGTTAGGCCAGCCAGGCTGTCAACTACGCCTCCATCTTCACTCTCAACCAGGCTCATATCCTCTTCTCCTCCCTCTGGCTGCTGCATGAAACTCATCCGCATCTGGGAGGCTTGAAGCTCAGCAGTCGCCGTCTGATTGAACAAGGCGAGGCAGGGCGTTTGCGTAGCACACGCGCCTCCTTCAGGTGAACGCTCAACCACATCATCCTGATGCAGGCCGAAGTCCGCTAGGAAGGCTCTAGGGCTATTAGAACGGGACATAGCCTGACTCTCTAAAAAGGCAGGGCTCATGGAGGTCTGTTGATCTACTGAAGACGGATCCCTGGGCGTACATTGTAAGGCCGTTCTTCCCGATGGCACTGAAGGGGATGAAAGGGCGGACGTAGAGGCCTCAGGCACAGGCGACAAAACTGGGGCTTGGAGAAGTAGGCCGCCTCCGCGGGTCTCAGGAGGGCGAAAAGACGCAGGGCCTCTTTCTTCCTCATCCTCCCCACTCACGTCACCTTCTCCTACCCCTTCGACAAATAGCTCGCGATTGACGGGTATAGGAGTGGAAGTTGTGACAGAGATAGAGGGTGCCAATTCAGGCGTTAGCGCAGGGTCTGCTTGAAGGGCAGGGGTAAGAGAGGCGGATGTGGGGGCGTCTGGTGGGCGAGTGGCGCCTAAGCGCGGGTTTGAATCTAATGGAGCGGGGACTGGAGTTGTCGAATCATCCGCTGAAGAGTCCCTTCTTTCACCTCCACTCTCGCTCTCCACCACAGATCGCTCACCACCATCACCACTTCCTCTTCCTCCAACTCTCTTCCTTTTCACTGTCTGCAGCCTCTCTCTAAGCTCTGTCAGGACGCTCAAGGCCACTGCTTCTGGGTCTGAACTCTCCTGGCTGTCCCCTTCTTCCGCTTCTGTTTCTGAGGGCAGTGACGCGACAGCAGACAAATACTGCTCGTCATCATCCGTCGTCATACTCTCAAGCCTCCCACCTATTCCGGAGGATTCCAATCTGCCTCTAAAACTCGCTTCGTCAGCGCCTTCTCCCTCTGAAGCCAAAGCTCCGGCGCTTTTTGATCTTCCCTTCGATTTGAGTTTGCCATACACTCGCTTCAAAACCTCCGCCCCCGTCTTAGAGCCAATATTGTAAGGCGAATATGAGCTGGGCCCAGCACTGGAAGGGCTGGCCAGGTCTAAGGTGTGCACCCTGCCTCCTTGAGGGCTCATTGAAGGGAGGGCTTGTCTAAAAAGGCTTCGTACGCTGTCCTCCGCTTCTTCTCTGGACGGCAACGATAGCGTCTGAATCGTAGCTTTCGTCACCCCTCTGCTCTGTCCACTGGCCTCCCCACCAGACACTGCTTGCGCAGCATCTTTGGTGGATCGGTCCAGCCGCCCCGCACTCAAACTTCTTTGAGGGGGCTTAGAGCTGGGTTTGGGTCTTAATGCTGTGGCGGGGTACTGGGCAGAGCCTTTCCTCCCAACCAAGCCTTGCTGCTCCATTTCGTGTGTCTTCCTTCTGGCTTCTGCCTTTGCTTTGCGAGCCGATCTATCCATCCTACCGCTTGCTACAATAGCCGCTTAATAAAGAAAGAGAGGGGGAAATATTGGTGGACCCTGAAAAAATCTAAGGGAAAAATAGGCGTCTCAGCGCCGCGTAGAGGTTGGTGTGAGCAAATGAGGCCATCTGAATGTGTGCGCCCAGCCTTGGGGCAGCCCTGGATAGGGGGGTGCACAGGGGGGCACTGTGGGGGCGTGTCTAAGCGGGCAGTTACACTGCGTGAGGGGGCCCTTGACGCCTCCCCTCTCCTGCAGGCAGAGTGTGCGCAGCGCCCTGCACGCCACAACACTGGGCCGCTTTCCCGCTCTCCCCATCTCATCTCCCCCTCCAACGTGTCCTGGGGGCCTTTGTTATGAATACTTTTGACCTCTACCGACGGCCTCTCAAGCCTTTCCCACCTCCCGCGTCTCTAAAACGGCGTCTTCTTCTCCTCTCATCCTCTTACAATCACCCAACACCCATGAAAGGGCAACGCAGCAGGGCAATAAAAGTAATCTCTTCACGGTGGGCTGATTTATGGCCCTTCCCCTGGCCTCGTTAGAGCAACAAGGGCGGGGCCTTCGCAGGTGGCTCCTCTTTACGACGTCTCATGCGCACTCCAGGGGCCGTTTTTGGGCAGGCCACACTCCAGTCCAGGCGGCCTTGGGACAGGGCCGCAAAAGTCTCTCATACAAGGAGCCGCTGTCGTTTCCTTTTCGGAGCGAGATTCTTGGAAATGAAATCTAATAGCACCATCTACATGCAGATCTTAGCAAGCCAAATGCCGCTGCAGGGCTTGACTAGCGTTTTGCACGCTTAGTGGCCCTCTTCAGGTTCTCTCCGACTGGTTCCCGCAAGTCTGATTGGCTAGCTCTTTCGCAACACATGCGATGGGCGTGATCTTATGAAAGCAATAAATTATGAGATCTGCGGCTTAAAGTTTAGCCGGAGTTGGAGAAAGTTGGCTGGCCAAGCCAGAGCTTTCTCTGACGCCGCCTTCATCTTAGTCAAGCGTCTGAGGTTGGGTCTGAAGAGAGTCTCATGGAAGCGGATCTTCGAAGACGTCGAAGCTCGAAAGTTATCACTTCCGCATCTCACCATATGCGTATCAGGTCGCTGGTTGCATTATCCGTCGCAGCTCGTCTGTCTTATGTTTCAAAACTTTCTAGTTTTATGTTAATTTTGATTAAATCCATGAGTTTTTGGGTGTGTCCATGTAACTTGAAACAGTTGGGTAGAGGTTTTCTTAGCAAAAATAACCAAATAATTGCAAATTGAGGCACAGATTAGCCAAAACATGAAGCATCTGAGCACTGGGTAGGACCAAATTTCTCTCTCAGCAACCCATCTGACTGTCCTCACTACTGGAGGAAAGCAAGCGATCGCTCCCAACTGCGCAGAATTCACTGAAACGACAGGAATTACGGCGGTGACTCGTACAAAAAGTTCCAATAGTTCTTTTGGTACAATGGTTCTGGTTCCAATTTTGTAATTATCTCGCAAATGCTCTGACAAAATTTTGCCAGAATTACTGGAAAACAATCTTGTCCCTTTACAAAAGAGGTATTCCTACCTTACTGAGTTACGGTGGTAGAGGGTGGCGTTGGGACCTGTCACGTATGATGGTAACACAACCCCCTCTTCTTTCCTTATTCCTCCAAATTCTTATCAGGTTGCAGAATTAGGGAGCTAGATATTAGTGAAAATGACTGCTCATAACGTAGTTTGATGCCATTAGGCCTTTATTCTACAACATTATTCCATATACGTTTTCGGTTTTTTAAATGCTTCGTTTTCAATTATATGATAAGATAACATGATTAGTAATTATGATTCATACGAGAATAGTTTTATTTATTTGTTTTTAGCTCAAGTCATTTAAAATGAGGAAAAATAGATGACGCCAATAGGTATCAATCCTAAACTAAGACTTGTCAGAGATTAAAAAATTCATGTCTGCATGGTTTGGGGAATAGAAATGGACTTGCTAAAAAACTGGCAAGCGTCGACAACTATGCATGGCCCTGCTGAAGTGGGAAGAGTGAGGAGCTGGCTGAGCAAAACCAGCTGGCTCAGCATCATCCTCCTCTTCCTGGGAGCCATGGTCTTCAACGCCCATCGGGTGCTCAGTGCCTTCTTCGGCCCTGGCAACTGGGTCACTTCCCTGTCACGGGAGCGACAGCCCTCCATCCCCTTCCCCTACATCACTTTCTGCAACTACAACCGAATCTCCCACACCCGGTAATACATTGCCTTTCGCTTCACAAGGCCCTGCATAGATGGATGGAGGGAGCTGGCTCAGCAGCATTCTCCTCTTCCTGGGAGCCATATTTAAACGGCACTTTTTTTTTATCCAGAATCAACTGCAGTCGAAGAATTTTTAGCAGTTAATTCCTATTTATAATTAGTTTATTTATATTTATATTATATTATTTATATATTTATATATTTATATTTATATTATTATATTTATATTATATTTATTATATTTATTATTAGTTATTTATATTTACAATAAGTTAGTTTCCTATTTATAATGAATTTTTATTTGCATTGGATTCGTTTGCAGATTGAAAGAGTTGAATATGTCCATTGCCAGTGCCCGGTTCCTCATGTCAACGATGGGCATGGATACACGCTACGCCATGACCAAGTACGATTTATTCGAAAGAAGAAAGAAGAATATTATTGAAAGAGTGACCGAGTTTCGTAAGTGGCGTGAAGAAGCAGGCCTACACAACTACTCTCAGATTCTCTCGACCCTAGCCATTCCCTGCCAATTCACACTCAAACGCCTTCGCTTCAAGAACCACAACTTTGTTGAAACCCTTTGCCCAGAATATACTGCAAATGCGAACGACAGCAAAGCTCCTACGAACTACGAACAAGAAATTGGCTACGACACAGTCAAGAATGGCAGTTTCATCTCCATCGTTCCTGTGTTCAGCACAAATTTTGGCCGTTGCTTTCAAGTTCGTGTCCAGCAGAACATTACACATTCTTGTTAGGTTACTTTTCTTGTGGTTCAGTGATTTGCAAAGGTTCATTGAAGATGAGGAAGTTGCGTTTATGCTGGATGCAAACTATCAGGATTATCTTCCCACTATTGTCATGAACTAAGTAGAGGTCGGCTTTGTTATCCAGCTGAGCCAATCGCCCCAAATCCAGGTTCATCATCGGTTCTATGGCCAGGAATAGTGTCTGCATTTTGGCTTTGGGGGAAAATTTTCAAAATAGTGAAATACGCCATGCGACTGAAGAGCGAAAACAAATTTAGTTGCGTGAGTTAAGTTACGTGAAAAGCCTAAATTTGTTTCTGATGGTTTCAGGAGAGAGGATGAACTTCCCGTTTCCCCCTATATCTGAGCCTTTTTAAAGCCTTTTTTCGTGCCTAGGCTCATTGTTGCCAATTCCAGGAAAAGCGTTGGCTAATGCTTGAACCAGGAAAGAAGACAAAGATGGGCTTGAGCCTGAGCAGAAAGCGTTTTGTGGGGCCTCCTTTTCTGCAAAGGTTCATGAAGCCGCCTTGCCTGCTGCCTCCGGACTACCAACTGAACACATTTCCCAGTCTAGCCTCCCCACTAGCAATTACTGAAATGGTGAATCTTTTTGATTCAATGTTTTTTCTCTTTTTCCTTGCCTTGAAAGTGGTTGTACTCAAAACTGCTTGGGTATAAAGGTGAAGAAATTTGATTTGATCTTAGCATACTGAGATCGTTGAACGTAGCTTTGGCATTAAGGCGATGAAATTAAATTTGCAACTCTTAGCAACCGATTTGTGTTTAGCAAATGAGCCACGTTACCAACAAAGCTAAGAGAAAAATAGGAAAAATTTGATTCAATCTGGTTGTCATGGGCATTCACATTACCATGGGCATAAAATCTTTTAAAAGAAAAGAAACCCTGCTATAGATTCTGATTAATTTCGCTTTACTAATTGGATTGTAAAGTTCTATCATTTTTGACCGCAAAGGGGGCCCAAAGGGCTGACTATTTGACTGTTTATAGGTATATATAGGTATGTATATATTATAACGTGGCTCATTTGCTAATCACATATCGACTGCTAAGAGTTGCAAATTTAATTTCATCGCCTTAATGCTCAAGCTATGTCCAATGATCTCAGTATGCTAAGATCAAATCAGATTTCTCCACTTTTATGCCCAAACAGTTTTGATTACAACCACTTGCAAGGTAAAAAAAAGCTAAGAGAACAAACATTAAATCAAAAAGATTCACCATTTCAGTAATTTCATCCACTTTGTACAGCCAAAGGATATTTTAGAGGCCAAAAACCCTTTAGAATGCCTCAAGATAAAATTGATTATGAGCTGCTTGTACACCGCCATCTGCCCCAGAGCGTAGCCTAGCATGCGAAGCATGCTAGGCGAAGCGTAGGCGCTGTAGCACCCCTGCCCGGAGTCCGGAGAAGCCCTGGCGCCCTGCCCAAAGCGGCGGGCGGCCAAGGCCAGCTTAAGCAGTTACCTCATTTTTGCATCCGTCTTTCCGCATATATATGTGTGTGTCTCTGTCCAAGTCCTCTACTCTGCGGTTTTTCGACGAAATTGGCTGATTTTTTTGCATGAAAGTCCACCTGGGTGGTATCTCGAGGCCATTTTTGGTGCTTGTTGCAATTTTTTGAATTTTGCCCAAAACTCAACTTTTTGATGTTTCTTTTTTCAAGTACCAAAATTCAACTTTCAACAAAATTCAACAACTTTCAAGTACCAACAAGGTATTCTCGGCTATTGCCAAGATGCGCGGCCTCTGTTCCAAGCAATATTGTCAATCTACATGAGCAAATTTCAGTAAATTTAGTTGATAACCCAGGATATATGATTTTTTCAAATTTGAAACATCAAAATTCTAAGTTTTAGGGAAAAACCCAAAAATTTCGCAAAGCCCAAATAATGGTTTAAAGCCACCACCTAGTAGGACCTTCATGCAAAATTTCAGCCGATTCCGTTGAAAAACCAGCGATTTGTGATTTTTGGTACTTTGAAACATCAAAAATTCAGGTTTTGGGCGAAAAACGCAAAATTACGCCAAGCGGCCAAAATGGCCTGGAGATACCACCCAGGCGGACCTTCATGCAAAAAATCAGCCAATTTGGTTGAAAAACCACGGAGGCCCGCCCCCGGAGGCACATATATATATATATATGCGGAAAGACGGACGCAAAAATGGGGTAACTGCTTAAGCTGGCCTTGGCCGCCCGCCGCTTCGGGCAGGGCGCCAGAGCTCCTCCGGCCTCCGGGCATGGGTGCTACGGCCCCTACGCTTCGCCTAGCATGCTTCGCATGCTAGGCTACGCTCCGGGGCCTCCGCACCCATGCCCTCCGGCCTCCGGAGCTCTGACTGCCCTACCCTCCGCGGCAGGCGGCCTTCGGCCGCGCAAAAATCATAAATCGCTTGTTTTTCAATGAAATCAGCTAATTTTTGGAAGGTATATCCGTCGAGGTGATTTCTTGAAGCTGGCAAAAAGAATTTCCGAAATATTCATTATTTTCCGATTTATGGCCAAAAACCTAAAATCTTAATGTTTCAAAAATTCGAGGATGCGTAAATCAATGGTTTTTCAATGAAATCAGTTGAAAATTGGCATGTACGTATGTCATTATGATATCTTGAAGTTGGTAAAAAGACTATGAAAAAAATTGCATTTCTTCATTTATAGTCAAAAACCTAAAATCTTGATGTTTAAAAAATTTGAACATCCATAAATCCCTGGTTTTTCAATAAAATCAGTTAAATTTTGGCAGGTACGTTTGTTGAGGCATTATCTTGAAGCTGTTAAAAGGAATTTACAGAAAAATATTTATTTTATTTCACTTTATGGCCAAAAACCATAAATTATGATGTTTCAAGTATTCGAAGAAGCATAAAATCATGGTTTTATAAGAAACAATCAACCATGCGACCTGGAAAATTTAGTAACTTAGCTTGAGCTTATTATTTGGAACAAAGGCCACGCATCTTGGCGATAGCCGATAATACCTAGTTTTAATTACAGCTCTGAGTTTGCTGCTTCGTTTGAGCCTACTTGCAGCTCTGTAGCATGTCTACAAGAATTATGGCATGCAATCATATTTTAAAATCCCTTGGTTGGTCGCTGAGAGGAGTCCGTGTTTACGCTCCACATACGCTCCGCTCGCACGGACCTAATTGAGGCAGGGCAAACTAAGCTGGGTGCCTTGAGGCGAGCTGTACACACGTGGCCTATGCGAGTCGGACTGCGGTCGCCTAGCCTTCTACAACGTCTGCGGCTGTCTCCCCGATGAGCTGCCCTTTCAGCATATGCAGCCTTGTCTTCCGGAAGACACCGCCCTTTGGTTGCTCCATATCGTGAAAACTGCACAAATGCGGATTACCTTGATGGAAAAATGAGGCTAATTTCGGCACCCGTGAGGGGCCGTTTAAAAAGAACACGGTTTCCACGAGGCTGAGAAGTAGGTTTGCCCCTGATGGCCTTTGGAAGGTATTGCGATAGCATGGGTTACAATTTCCGGGGAGTTGATTTTTCAACAGCTACTTCTCGGATAAGTTGAAACGAAAGACCTACAAGAGCACTGCCAAAATTTAGGCTGGGTTTTAGTCGGCAGAGCCTAAAGAAGCGAAGTAAAATGAGCCAGCTGAAGGCCGATTGTGCCAGGAACTGTCGGGATGCCTGCTTTGGGGACGACTACGAAGTGACGGGTGTTCTCTATCCTCTCCCTTTCATTGCCAAATGGCGGATTGTCAGCAGTGATGAGCAGATGGAAAATAAATGTAGGAGAAAATGGAAAGTTACCTGAAAAATATAGATTACCACGCTTGACCCCTATGCGCTCCGTTGAGGGACAGGGGGTGGGGCGAGAGCGCAGCGACTACGCTCCGGCTCCGGGGCCTCCACGGCCCCTCCGCCAGCGATTCGTCGCTGCGCTCTCGCCCCGCCCCCTGCCCCTCAGCTTCGCGAAATGTCCGCTCCAGCATACAATCATTTCATTTTCCATTTACTCACCACTGATTGTCAGTGACCAACAGCCGTTTCCCGTCCCGCGCGGCCTTGGGGGAGCTGGGCGCCCTCTTTCTCCACTCCATCCTGCCCAGCAATGCCACTCTCAACATCAGCACACTCCACGACCTATGGGAGGTGTCCTTTTTGGCCAGCCTTGGGAGGGGAGGCTTGCCTAATGAGCCTAATGAGCAGAAAGCAGCCGGCAATCCTCAGCGCCAGCAGATAGAGCAGCGAATCCTCAATGGCCTGGTCAGCGTGCAGATCACCTTCAACGACATGAATGCAGTGGTTGCCGCTGATTTCAGAGCTTTTAAATCAGAGGGCAGTTCTAATATTAATAATCCCATGGGACAGGACAGATGATTGGTATCTCATAACATTACTGTCCCCTGTCCTGTCTCATGGGATTATTAATATTAGAACTGCCCCCAGATAGCATAATGGATCGTCAACAAGCAATCGTGGGCCTCAAAAAGTGTAGCCTTGCATAGGTGGCTGAAATGTACCAGAAAGTGACAGTGGAATCCCTGCTGGGCTCAATCGGAGGCGTTATGGGCCTATGGATGGGAATATCCATGGTCACTATTGTGCAGGTAAGAAGCTCTGCTTTCTTTAGGACAGTAGTTGGAGTAAAAAGCTAATTTATATTAAAGACTATTGTTTCAGACGTTGGTTTTTTGCTGTCAAGTTTGCAAAAACTTTTGCTGTCGCTCCAGAAAACGGTTAGTGAGACGATTTTTGACAATGCAAAAAAGCTCGCACAATTTTGAAGAAGGAAAGATACGGTGCGCCCTGAAGTAAACACATCCGGAGATTTTACCATCTTTATGGTGTGATAAAAATGTACGAAAACGTCTTGCTTATGATCATTTTCCCCAGCGCCTCCAGACAGAAGTAGTGACCGTATCGATTCACATCCACCTGCGTACCCAGCTCGCCTATGTTTCAAGAATGTCATAGTTTTTCCCATAGCATCCTAAACTGGTAATCTTTATTCAGAAAGTCGTGTCTTTAAATTTCGTATCTATAATAGATGACCAACACCAACCGTAAAAAATGGGGTTGAACAATTCGAATGCAACTGTCTTGTGTCCTCTTATACATTGATTCATAATTATATTACTTTCAAAATGACTACTAGCCTACAGAAAAGGACACACTGCAGCCGGCTAACCTGCTATGTTTGTGGAAAGAAGTGCCCCACCAGATTGTGGCAAGTGTCGTAAGTGAGCTGCGGGCCTGCAGGGCTACTCCAGAAGTCTCCAGTCTACATCTGGTTTACCACCCGTCCAAGCATAGGATGGCGGAGGAGATGGAATTTCAAGCTTTCTCTCCTCAGCGTCCTGATGTTTCATTCATCTATCATATTGCACAAATGTATCTAATGGGCGATTTTGAAAGCACTGATGCCATCTGCGATCAGCAAACACCTGCATAATGCCGTATCAGCATCACTTCCAGATTCTCAGCCTGCCAATCTATTGGCAAAAGGGGTGAAATGAAAGGAGCACGACAAAATGCTGATAAATATTCTGAAATGTCTCTTGTTTGATTGATTGACAAGAGTTTACGATAGAACGGTAGTTTAAACTGGAATTAAAAACCATATTTTCCGAAAAACAAGAAAAACAAAACAAATAGAGCACAATTAAAGATGAGGTTGAAGGAAGGGGCGTACTTTGTCATTCTCCATTATGAGGCAGTGTCGAACTGGTTCTGCATAAAGCCCTGCGTCTCTAGTTTAAGACTTCAAGCAAGGAGGCATCTCCAGTAGTTTATAGTAGATGCCTGTAGTGAGGCATCTCCAGTAGTTTATAGCCATTTGATTGGTATAAGGCTCTATCAATTGCTTTGCTACACAAAAAAATACAACACTCATTACCATTTTTCCTGCCAGAAAATGCGGCTGAGATGAAACAGTTTAAAAAGACCAAGAAAATAGCTGCACCTAATGGCAGGCCTTCTCCAGGAGAGGCAGTGGCCCGATCTGAGAGCCAGCAAAGAGCGAAAGACGCTGAGGTGTTCTTGCCGGAGCGAAAGTTGAGCTCCTCCACCGGACGGCTTGAAACCTTCAGTGGGAGTTCTCCGACGTAATTCGCGTTGTGATTACAAGCCCTTTGGCAAGAGAGGCTGCAACTGGAAGCTACTGCAACAGGTGCAAGCTGTGTGGTTTAGAATTGCCCATTAAGTTATTCCTCATCCGCCAATAAGGCTTGCTAAAGACCAGCCTTCAAAAAGGCGGCAAAAGTCAAAGCAGTATTCGAACACAGAAAGGTGATAAATTTATAGGCAACCAATTGATTTTTCATCAATTATGAATTCCAGGGATTCATTTCAGTTAAATATTTATCGTGGGAAGAAAAGGATCTGAGGAATTAGTTTGAATTTGTCTTGAGCAACTTTGTATATTTTTTGAAACATCAGAGTTCTTGAGTCCGAAGCATTAGGTATATTTTTTGAAACATCAGGGTTCCAAAAAGAAGTTGGGGCCAGTGACAACAGAAACCTACCCCAGGACTGAAGATATGCGACTGTCCTTGATGTGGTGTGCCCATAACCACCTGGAGTGATGATGGAGGCCTCTTCGATGATCTTCCGATGGCTGCGCTGAATGGACAATCGCGGCCAAACAGTGAGATGGCGTTCCAGTAGTTGTTTTTGTTGCCAAGCTTGATGGGCCAGACGTATCCAGGCAGATTGAGTTGCACAGAAACCAAGTCAAGCCCGAGGCCGGCTGACCGAAGTTTTGGAGGTATTGAAATAGAGAGTAATGATGTTCAAATCGTTCCGGTAATTTTCCGATTGGTTTACACATCTTCTTTCGGAAATCAGCAAACTAACTTTGATTAATAATGATTAATAATGATGTGTAGGTGAGCTGTGAATTAAAAACTTAGAACGCAGAGGTTGGTTTCAAAAAAGCATGAAACATCAGTCCTCCGACCTGTATAATTTCTGATAGATGCCACTAAAGGTCTGATCTGGCGGCTTTTGGGATATTTTAGAAAGTTCGCTCGCAGAGAACCAACTATTCAGTATAGCTCCGATTTTTTAAAAATTCATTTTCAACGCATATCTCCTAATCTCTCTCAAGTCAAGGCCAGTGTTGACTCAGTTCCCTGAATTGTTCCTTCTGTTCAATACCAGAGGCAAGGCAGTGTAGAAGGGGGTAGTGAGTGAGCAACCTGGTGGAACTGTGTGGGGAAAGCCATCGATGTCGGATGTCTACATGTCGGATTTCCTGGCTGCTAGGCTGTATCTCCACTTCTAGGGGCGGAACATGCATCCCTGACCGCGCTGCCCTCAGAAGCCTTGGTTATGAGCGGGAAGCCGATCCTTCCTCTACCATCTTCAGCATCCTTTTCCTCCAGAACAGCGCCTACAGCACCGTTGCAGTTCCCACCCTCCACCATCTCATTCCTATTTACGGACGACATATTACCAGTCTTCAAGTAGGAGCTGGATATAATACACTCGTGAAACATGCGGAGACTGGGTAGGGTTTGTGAATGTATGGTCTAGAGAGGGCCGATGGTTCATGGTCGCGGCGCGATCATCCATCAAGGAGGCTATCTTGTTGCTCAGGGCTCAAATGGCTTTGTCGGGCGGACTTTGTGGTAAATACTTGGATATATCTGCAGGATGAGCTTCTCCTTTTCTGAGCTTCTCCCTACAAAATTGCTCACTTTTTTTCACAGAAGCTAAACTTCAAGCTAAAATATTTTGCTATTTTTAGGTTTTTGAAATCCTAAGTTGGGCATAATGAAAAAGTAATATAGACACCTATTTGACGGTCTAGTGGAGTTTCTTCTCACTGGTGAAGGTGGGTGGTGAGAACATGGAGGTGTATTTATCATTCATTAGATAATCAGGAATATTATTCTTGGGGTTAGAAAAAAAGCTGGTAAAATGGCTACTAGAGCCACTGAGTGAAGGTTGTCGAAAAGCCCGCATTCAGAACAGCTCCTGGCCACTTACAGCAGGAGAGCCACATCCGTTCATTCATAGACACTAAACAGAAAAATGAGGTTCCAACGATCTATTCCTGGCGGCTCAAAGGGTCATTATTATCTTCGTGACCTCTTGTAGCAAATGTAGGACCTGGCTTGGTACGAGATCAGCATCTCGCCGTATGAAATTCGATGAAGCTCCACCTGCAAGGTCTGGCGTTCGTTTATTAAAATTGCATTCAACTGCAAGTCACATTTGCGTATCTATGTATACTGACGCACAGAGTTTTGATACCGCAGACTTGACATCATTTCAAAATTAATGAAAACATCATTAATACTGAATATCAACATCAACAAATCAATAAAACATCAAATTTCGATAAGATAACGTTGTCCACGGCCAATTAATCAAATTTCTCAAAAAAAGATTAAACTATTTACCTGGGCAGTGAAACATGGAATCAGCGGGTAGCCCAAGCGTGCATACCTTGCACAGGAGTCATTCATGACGCGGAAGTGGGGCTGGGGGCCGGAGCGGGTGAACAGCACAGCGTACTGCAGGCCTTCGTTGACCAGATCCAGCTTTGCGTCAGCCTGTTTGCCGGCAACACCTAGTTCCTTGGAATACAAACCCACCTCCTCAGGTGCCAGCTCTCCTGTGTCTCAATCAGGCTGAACTTTTCCAGAGTGGTGGATGAATGCCTATTGCGAGCATCACACTCCTAGTTTATTTCCAGCTCAGCATTACTTGAATCATCGAGAAAGAATCATTAATTTAACCTGGGTCTTCTTACATGCTTGAATCACGCTTGAATTGGGGCATTTATTTCTTCTTTGTGAGCCTTAAAAATTAATTTAAACATTTTTTTTTAAAAATATCAAAATGCTGCTAATGATTCTGCGCTTTGCTATTTCTGTTCTTTTTCAGTTCGCCAGCCTGCTGATTAATCCAAATAACTTGCAGTTTAAGCCAAAGCCGCAATTTCTAAAGCCCAAGCTGCATAAGCCGCAATTTCTATTGTTAGCTTTGACAATCAGCATACTAGCGGTTAACCACCATCAATCAGTTACAGCTAAAACCACAGCAAAAATGATGCAAGTTCTAATTTTCTTGCTGCCGTTGCTGCAAGGCGTGGAGGCAACAAAGCACTGTGTGCATGTAACGGGCCAATTGGTGTGCCGAAGCAAAGCCCAAGAATCTGCCAATGTTCTGGTAATCACTCACTTGAAATTGAACGCTGCAAATTTTTGACTAAATTTAAGTGGCCCAAGATGGTTGTTATTTTGAGCAAAAGGTTCACAAATTTGGGTTATACATTTGGGATATATAAAATTAGGGATTACAGAGGGCTATAAAGATAGCTTAACTTCGGTCCCTATGCGTATTGAGGCCGTTAAAGCGAAGCGTAAGGATGATCTCCTCTTAGGCCCTTAACCGTGTGCAAGCATTCACAAGGGACCAGCTAAAACACTGAATTCATCATTTCAATAATGTTCCAGGACCTCGTTCCTCATACTTGATCTCATAATGTAATTATAAGGTGAAATGTGAGGTAAACTTGATGGACCGCGATCCTGCTAGCGCGGACGATCAATTCGGCTACACCAACAGCAATATAACGGGACATTTTTCTGTTGCCTTATTTTCACCTAAGCATCCTTTCAGATTATCGAATGCAGGTACAAGGCTGTGCCTCTGATTTCGGATTTTGGAACAGCCCGGATCCATACCTCTCAATCCAGCATTTCTGCTACGCTGGATACAAAGACCGCCAAATGAATCGAAGGGTTAACCAGCTACTTTTCCATACTTTTCAGCTCCTCTAGATGGTTTCGATGGATTTTGGACTTCTACGCAGCATAAAAACGCTTTTGCAGATTTCGCTGAATAAAGTCTGTAAACCAAAGGAGATCAACATGGGAGCCATCGTTTTGGACTAAGTATGCTTGCTAAGAATCCTACGACAACAGAAGCTGAATATAGAACCGTGAAATGTGAAACTTATCGAATAAAAGAGGCAGGTGCAGCAAGCATATCGCAGTCTTCCGAAAAGCACAATTTTTGTAGCCGTAAAGAAAAAGGATTTACGCATGACGAACCTTGTACAAACTTTATGCTCCTACGGGACTAGACCACTTTTAGTCAAAGTTCTGCGGTAGGTGCAATTTTCTTGGGTCTTTCTGACAGCATTTGCGGAAGATAGGAGGCGAGCAAGTGGGAGGAGACATCTGGGCTATATCAATCACCTCAACCGCAAGCATGCCTCAAACCAGACCTCATCCGCTGACACTATCTTGTTGCCCTCCTCCATCCTAATAAGAGCTCAGCGGGTAAAGCTCGCTCTCCTCAATCACCCGAAGTCTACAAAATGTGAGTGCAGAGGCATGAGCAATCATGAAAGAGGCGAAGAGATCTCGAACGCTGTCAAGAAATCATCTCGCTCAGCGCGCCAAATAGATGATGCCGCCTCCAAAGCCAGCAGTTCATGAAAGAGGCGCAGGAAGGGCAGCTAATTGCATTATATCCTGCATGACAACTGCGCCAGGTACGACAGTGGCACGTATGTCATCGCCACCAACACCATCAGCCAGGATATCAGCACTCACCATGGAGCGTTCCTCCAAATACTTCCAAGCATCCTCATCTTCCTTTTTTTTGGTAGGGTCCTTTTATGCCGAGCACTTGGAAATGCAGTAAGGCAGACGAGAGAGTGAAGTAGGGCAATTAGAAGGTGAGTTGCTTAAGGGCATTGGGATCGATTGCTTCAAAGAGGGCTGCTGCCACTCGTCTAGCTCTGCTATCACTGTTCACTTCTGTGCGAGGCTCAGCGATGCCCACCGCGGCCCAGGGCAGGGAGTTCCAGAGACAGCGAAGGCGCACTGGTTGGAGGCGATTGAGACGCTCCCGTGTAGGGTCTCCAATATCTTTTAGCCGCCAGAAATGGGTTGAGGGAAGGGTAGCAAGTTCGGAGGCTCGGCGGGAGTTTCTGGTGAAGTGACGATGTTGTGGGGCTGCAGGGGCACCCTCCTCCTCCTCGATCCACCGGCCATATGATCGCCCTTGAGTTAGACATTTCCACACAAAGAGAAAGGACTGTTCGAAGAGCAGGCGGTCATAGGAGGGTAGGGCTGCTCTTTCCAGCACGGCATCTCTTTCTCCTGTCCAGTCCCCAAGCGCCACCCTAGCCTGCCTTCCAAACAGGCTTCGAACTCGGGCAGCCACAGCCGCAGTACCTGGTGGGCAGTAGGCGAGTGAATGGAGAAGCAGTCTACCGACCTTTTGGATGAGTGCTATGCGGGTGGCAGCTGGGTGGGAAGCTAGGAGGCGTTGAAGGGCGGCCTGCGACCCCCTGGCAGCCCCACAGACTCGTTTCCAGTGCTGGCTGAAGGACAGCTGGCTGTCATGGAGGACTCCCAGGTATTTCAGCAGCTTCTCCTCCTCCACCTGATGCTCACCGAAAATGAGTGCAGTGGGAAGATGGGCATGGGTTGGGCTGAGGCTGAAGACCAAGAGCTGAGTCTTTGAGGGGTGTAGATGCAAGCCTAGCCCCTGGAGATGGCTGCGAAGGCGGAGGAGGTCTTCCTGAAGGAGTAGGACATCCTGCTCGTCAGACACTGGTCGGATGATGAGGCAATCGTCGGCGTAGGCTTGGATATGCGTGCCACCATGGTAAGGAAGATGCAGTGCTGAGTCAGTTGTTGCCGTGAATACTTTTATCCTTCTCCACCTTGTCCACCTACTTTTATCCTTCTCCACCTTGTCCACCTACTTTTATCCTTCTCCACCTTGTCCACCTACTTTTATCCTTCTCCACCTTGTCCACCTACTTTTATCCTTCTCCACCTTGTCCACCTACTTTTATCCTTCTCCACCTTGTCCACCTACTTTTATCCTTCTCCACCTTGTCCAGCAGTCTGTCCACGCTGCCGCCGTGCTGCCGACTGCTGGACAATAGAGAGGTGGTAGAACTTAACCTGTAATCAAATTTATGAGCCAGTATGTGACAGGATTGAAAGGCCTTGTAAGAGGGGTATTCCACTTCCCAAAAATGCCGAAGAAATGGTTTTTTCTCACCCTAACTTTATATATGCATTAGATTCGCCCTTTTTTGTATTTTGTATTCTTGCCATAAAAATTGGAGGTGAGAGAACCAAGGGAGATTGGTCCATTTGTTCAACATTAAATGCATCTTATGTGAAGAACGGCAGGTGCTAGGTTCATCATCTCAGTCTGCGCAATGCAAATATTATGCTGAGCCATACTTGTCTGGGGGTCAAATGGTAGGGGGGGCGCCCACGTGCGTCCGAAGGGGGGGCGGGGGGGCGCCCTCCTTGCCTTTCCCTACGTGGTAGGTCCGGGGGGGGCGGGGGGTGCGGGGGGGCGCTTTGGGGGGGCTGGGGGGGGGGCCGGGGTCCGCCGGGGTAGGGACGTATGTCCGTCAAGTTAAAATGGCAATATATTAGGTGTTTTACCAAATAAATGATAGTAAATTGTACCTTACAATATGCTATTGAGTTAAATGACACACAAAGACACATATAAGCATGAAAATTGCCAAAAATTGTTGATTTTTGGCAGAAAATTTTTTGAGTTTCAGGGTTCTTCAGGTCAATTTTTTCCCTTGGCAGACGTGGTACGTCCGGCGCCCCCCCGCCCCCCCTCTGCCCCAATTTTTCACCTGACGTGGTACGTCCGGCGCCCCCCCCCCCCGCCCCCCCGAAATGCAAAATTTTCACCCCCCACGTGGTACGTCCGTGCGCCCCCCCCCCGCCCCCCCCGCCCCCCCTCTTCGACATGTATGTGCTGAGCCAAATATGCTGCCTAGCAAGCCTGGCTCTTTGCAAGATAAAAATGAAAACTATATTTATTCTTATTCTGGTAGTTTCATCATTGATAGCAAGGCCCTTCCCCACAAATGATATTTTTGATGAACCCCAAAATGGGGAATGTTCAACCACTGTATTGTGGAGCTGGCTGAACTAACACGATCGGACAAAATCTGAGTGGAAGATTATTGCTTCTTTCTGGGTTTCCTAGTCAACCTATCCATCATATTATGGCTGAGGATCCTTCGCTTTCACGAGGAGTTTCCATCACTTGTACGCTCACTTGATGCAAGTCGCATAATATTTACCTACATCTTCGAGAAGCTAAACAAATTCAGATTTGCATGGGTCATTCTACCTACCGAGCAATCATGCATCGTTGCAAGGCTTTGACTACTACACAAAGGATGCTTTGGATGCATTTGGTGACCTAGCTTGAACCTGTACCTAGCACATTGCATAGAGGTAGCGCAAAAAGTTCGTCGTTTTCCGGTAGTTCGTCGTTTCGTCGTAGCAAAAAGTTCTCCGATAGTTCGTCGTTTTTTCGTTCAGTTGGGACAAGGTTTTCGGGCAATTGCAGGTAAGAGGCGGATTTTGAGAGCAGCACGAATGTAGACCCATAAATTTTTGACCCTCTTTTTTATGACGGAATAATAAGTTCAACGAGTGAAGAAGTAAAATTACTATAAACGTTGGGTGCCTAAACTTAATATACAAGGTGACTAATTACAAAACTTAGTAAACTGCAAGAGATGAAATTTATCTATTTCGAAATTTCGAAAGTTCGAAATTTATTTCGAAAGTCCGAAATTTATTTTATGTTTGGGCTATTTATTATCTGTTTTGTTTATTATCTGTTTCAGACGATTTTTTTTTCATTTCATGGCATTGATCAGGTTTTTGGATAAGATATAAAAATTTTTGGTAAAAAATCACAAATCTGTTGGCACAGCTGTGTGCAAATGTAGAAGATTTGATCTATATCCAATTTGAGTACTTTTTTGAAAAAAGTGAGTCTGAAACCTTATACCAGAAAACTCGAATTTGGCGACCTCCAACTTTGCAGAGCTGTCCTGACATGGATATTATTGAGTTTCGACCCCAAGTATAGTTTAAAATTTATGGGTTCCTTTAAAAAGGGGGATCAAAAATCCATGAGTCTCCCAATTGTGCCCCAGTCAAAAAGCGCCTCTTAACTCTATTGCCCCCTTGTTTTCTTTTATTCAAAGCTGAATAACCCTCTAAAATAGTGTTTTGTGGTGAGCAGTTTACAGAACGATTCATAGGTTTTGGAAATTTGTCGAATTCCTTGCTTTTTTTTGTCTGCTTCCGCCATTAAAGGCCCAATGTCAAAAATGACACCATCACCGATTCCGCTCATATTTTTTTAAATTATAGGTGTTACTATTGTAAGCTTGCATTGGTATAACGATTTGGCCAAAAGGTCTCTGTTCCAGAATTAAAAATTCCCTAAGTAACCTATGTTATAACATAGGGGTGGCCACATGAGGACAGAAAAAATTCATAGAAAAAAAACACGGTGAGGTACACAGAAGGTCCCCAGAATTAAAATTTGCGTAATAACGTGGGTCAACCTCCAATGCAAAAAAGAGCTGATAAAAACCTGCGCATAATTGCGCGTGGCCCCAAACATAGCAAAAATAGTGATATTTGTGGGTTTTTAGGGGTTTTTCTCATATATGCATAATAAATAAATTTTTTCGCAATTGGGATCCTGATTTTCCCAATGTATGCCTCAAATTTGATCCATACTCATAAAAATAAGTCCATATTAAAAAAAATAATTTTTTATGATTTTTACCCTATTAACAAGTATATGGCGCAGAGCGCAATAGGTGACCGCGGAGCTTCACAGCCCACAACTTCCCAGGCAACTTAGCAGCTTACAATTCCATGCCAATGCTTTTAATTTTCTTTTTTGTTGCATTTGAGATTGATTGCATCAAATATTTTTTTCATTAAATGTAAAAGTAAAGGTAAAACAAAGCTTTGTTAAGCACAAATTCAAAACATGAAATGGAAAAAGAAACAATAAAGTGGAATTGAACTATGCCATCATGATCTATGAAGTAAATATTTGAATAGCTGAGTAGGTGTTGTTAGTGGGACAGTATATTCATGGGAATGTGGCCACAGTTAGAGCAGGGATGGTTCATCTGGCCCATTATAGGGGGGCTGTATCCGGATACAGAGGGGGGCCATATCCGGATATGACCCCCCCTATAGGGGGGTGAAACATTCCTGAAAAAGTGATGTACTTCCATGAAGGTGAAGTTGTTGAAGAGTGGCGGGGCTATTTCTTCCTAAAATAGCATTACCTTTCAGGGAAAAAAAAGTTTGTCAAAATCCGTTGAGAATTTGCCATTTCTCAACATGCCCCATTTTTCAATCTTTCTACCCACAAAAGTAATGTTTCAAATGCTCGGGGACTTGTTCCACCCATCCAGATCTCCCTAAAATTTTATTACCTTTCAGGGAAAAAAAAGTTTGTCCAAATCCGTTGAGAATTGAGCCTTTTCCAGCATACCCAAATATTCAACATTTCTACCCAAAAAAGTAATGTTTCAAATGCTCGGAAACCGGTTCCACCCCTCCAGATCTTCCTAAAATTTTATTACCTTTCAGGGAAAAAAAAGTTTGTCAAAATCCGTTGAGAATTGAGCCTTTTCCAGCATACCCAAATTTTCAACATTTCTACCCAAAAAAGTAATGTTTCAAATGCTCGGAAACCGGTTCCACCCCTCCAGATCTTCCTAAAATAGCATTACCTTTCAGGAAAAAAAAAGTTTGTCCAAATCCGTTGAGAATTCGCCCGGGGCCAGCATTTCCAGAAATATATACATATATATACCTGAGGACAAAAGTTGAGTAACCTCTATAGACCGCGGAGCGGCCCTTTGGGCCGCTCCGCGGTCAAAAATGCGTAAATTTTTTTTATTAATTTGGGTGTTATTTTTATAAGTATGGCTCAATTTTTGGCCGTACATTTCAAAAATCAGGGCATCAACCGCATAAAAAAATTTTAAAATATCATAATGTAGAAAAAAACTCTAAAAACCTTCAAAAATGACGATTGTAACGAGTTTTTGGGCTGCGCGCGCCACGGTACATCGATTTCGCCCAATTTTTTTGCTTAAAATATTGATTTCGATTATTTACTGACACTGTTGAGCGGTGAAAACAGGAAAATTGAAATTGGATTTTTCTAAAATTTAAAAAAAAAATTAATTTCTCAAAAAAAATATTCCAAAGTGAAAAAACGGCTTAAGCGCGCAACCTTACTTTGGTGTCCCCTAATTAGGAAAAAAATTCATCAAAATCGGAGGAGGTGTAATTTTTGATATTTGACCTTTAACGTCTTATTCGATGGAGCCTGAAGTGCGGTATAGAGAGGGTTGCAGGTGAGCATGGTGCGGGAGGCTGCTTCTACGCCCATGTTGAGCCTGCAGAAAGAAGAAGACCTAGCCAACAAGCCAACATCTGGTAGCTTCAATCTCATTTCTTGGCCTTTTTTACACAAAACATGATGGCAGTACGGGTCAGATCAAATCAATGGAGAAGTACAATGCAGTCTACAGCCTTTTACTCCGTGTTCAGGATAATTGACATTTAAATGGTCAGTTTTTTTAAGAAATAATATACGTATGTAGAAGTAGGCTAAGACATATCGTTTATAATTAATTGTAATTAATTACAAGGGAAATAGGTAGCAGTCATTTAAAAATTTGATTTTGCATTGATTTTTTAGTATTTTGCTAAGGTGCTCTCTTCTCATTATTTATTCCATTTATTTCATTGGACAGACGATAATTTTTACTATGCACAAAATTGAGAATCTAAGATAAAAAAATTATTTTTGTGCTATACTAGAAGCCAACAATTGCTGAATACACTGAACATGGAATCCGAAGGTCTTTAGGATGGGCAATCCAGGTGCGCATGCGCTCCTCCAGACGCTGCATGCCGCTGCACTGACGCCAGGACCATACGCTGCCGCTCACTTCCATCAGTCGCGGAGGAGCCCTCCTTTCCTCTCCTTTCTGGAACAATAGACAGACAGGAGCCCAGCGGTCTTCGCGTGTGTCCAGGCGGATGAGATGCCGGTCTGTGCGGCCGTAGAGGCGTCCGTTGCAGCGATCGGCGATGAGCTGGGGCCAGCACCTTGATGTCAAGCCCGCCGGCGCCTTCCGCTCTCTGCAGCTGTCCTGAGCGGGGTCGTAGACGCGCAGGCAGTTGGGCTGCCAGAGGTAGAGGTGGTCGTTGAGTGAGGCTGCAGCGGTGATGGGCTCGGGGCTGTGGGCAGATCGGTGATCTGGTGCCAGACATCTTCTGCTCTGCTGTAGTGCAGCAGGGCCGTCTGTCGCTGCTCTCCTTTCACATCCCAGCCACCCAGCAAGACTGCAGAGCTGGAGAGAGGCAGTAAGTGGCTGCCCCGACGTGCCTGCTCTGGCCTGGCCAAAAGACGCCTCTCGGAGTCGCTCGTCCACAGCTCGCACCTGTGGCTGTCGAAAGGTGGGCTGGTGTAGAAGAGCAGGTGGTTGTCGTCTAGTCGAGCGGCCTTGGGATGCCAGCGCGGTGGCTCCAGCGGATGGAGGATGGAATCCCGGCCGTCGGCAGGCGACCACAGCTCCATCATCTTTTCATGACTCCACTCTGAACTGAACTTCCTGCCGCCGCCGATGATGGCCAGGCGACCGGTGAATGCTGAAATGACAGTCTGCTTTGTTTGCTTTTTGCGCCGCAGCCACATAGGATCTAATTGAAAATTTACAACATAAATTTGTCAACTACCTTTTATTTAATAGATTAGTTGGCAGATAGCTTTATTGATTTAGAAGCGGTTTTTTCCAAAATTTTGAGTCATCATGTCATTTTTGATGCCTTCAAATTTTGAACTCAATCATATTTTGATTAAAAATAAGCCAACCATTATTGCACGGAACAGGATTGATGCCAGGCTCAAGGATGGGTCCGATAAAGGCTGCCTTTTCCTCCAAATGCTTGCTTTTAAACCAATAAAGCTATCTGCCAACTAATCTATTACATAAAAGGTAGTTGATAAATTTATGTTGTAAATTTTCAATTAGATCCTTGATTAGTTAATTTTTGTTGAGAGTCGAGCAATGAGCATTCTACCTGGGAATTGCGTTCGGGGCACAGGAGGGTGGCGCAGAAGTTAAGCTGCTCCGGGGCCAAATACAGTTTCAGAGGCTCCACCTCCGTCGCCTACAAAAATGAGCAGCTCACAGACAGGCCAGAAGTAGAGCAATAAATACTTGATAAGCCAATTTCAAGGCCTCTTCCAGGGGCAGTGCTGGTGAGGCATTGCCTCCACTAGTTCCGAATAAAGTGCTCAGTTTTTTGGCCAGCCGATCCTTCAAATCTCTCCATTCCTTATTTTCACAAAGCAGTCTAGAAGTGGACCTGATCAGCTTCGATGCGCATGTAGAGAGTGGCTTTCAGCGCTTCACAGAATTCTTCCACTTGCCGCTTGCGAGGATTCTCCTCCGCCTCAAAGTCAGGATGAGTCCAATTGAGCGAGGACAGGAGCCTGGCAACCGCTAAGGCGTCCAGAGCAGAGCCGACGATGGCCTTCCACTCGTCGCAGTGGTGCTCCAGGGTGATCTTACGATAGAAATTCCCCTTGCAATTGGGACCTTTCCCTTACGATCTGCTGTCCGTTTTCAGACAAAATACCATCCGATTTCAAATTCGGCTTACGATAGACTCAAAATTTCTTAGTTTTTCTGATTTCAATCCCCTTACGATAGAACTGGACTGGATCGTAAGGGAATGCTGAAAAAAGCAGTTCTATCTTAAGAGAACTGTCCTTTTTGGCGAAAATGGAAGCTGTATTGCAAGGGAATTGGACTTTTTGTAGCAGTTGAAAAGAGATGCCCCTAACCGTCTTTTTTCAATCTTTGAAGTAGTTTCTAAGCTCGATACTGCTTTCCTAATTGCTTTTCCAGTTTTGCAAAATTTATTTGTTTATTTATACAAATTTATTTATTTGTCCTCTTTTAAATGAGCCCAAAAATATTTACGTACAATAAATATTGGACAAAAAACAGCAAATTTTGTGACGTGACCCAAGTTTTTCAGCTTAGTTGCTGCAAATTTCCCTTACGATCGACTTTTGTGAAGGGCGGCGACATTGAATTTTGAAAACAATATTGGTAAAGCTTGTTTTGTCTAACTTGCAAGCTAATGAGCATGTCAGTTGCCAAAAATACTGTCAGGAAGAAAGCTACTAGAAATTAAAACTGCTAGTACCGATGACAAATTGCAGAAAATGAAGACCAATCTCAGTAAAAGAATAAAAGAAATAAGCAAATTTTGCTTAAAATTTACAATTTTTGTGCATACGTAGCCTGGAAAATTTTGATAATAAGAGCCTTTAAGCTCAAAAATTTCGGAAGAAATTGGTATTTCAGTCTCAGACGGCTATGTCTCTAAAAATAAAAATGCATTTAGACCTACAGATTAGGCTAAGGTTAGCGCAAGGTCGGATACAGGATTATCCTTCAGAGTGAATCTTGGGACAAAAAAATCAGTACTGAAAAATCATGTGTGAATTTTTGAGAAATGCACCTGCATTTTTTGGAATCAATACATCAATAAAACATCGAAAAATGAAAAGATAACGAAAGGATAAAGATGTCCACATTCGATCAATTGAATTTTCGAGAAAAGATTAAACTATTTATCCGGGCAGTGAAACATGGAATCGGCGGGTAGCCGAAGCGTGCATACCTTGCACAGGACTCATTCATGGCGCGGAAGTAGGGCTGGGGGCTGAAGCGGGTGAAGTGAACAGCGCACTGCAGGCCTTCGTTGACCAGATCCAGCTTTGCATCAGCCAGCTCGTTGGTCCCTCCTAGTCCCTTGGAACATTAACCCACCTCCTCATCCTCAGGTATCAGCTCTCCTGTCTCTGAATCAGGCTGAACTTTTACAGAGAGTTCTGGAAGTTGATGAAGGAGTGGTGGATGAATGACTATTGCGAGCAGCACATTCCTAGTTTACTTCTGGCTCAGCATTTCTTGAATCAAGCGTGAATTGGGGCATTTATTTCTTCTTTGTGAGCCTTAAAAATAAATTTAAACATTTTGTTTAAAAATATCAAAATGCTGCTAATGATTCTGCGCTTTGCTATTTCTGTTCTTTTTCAATTTGCCAGCCTGATTAATCGTAATAACTTGCAGTTTAAGCCTGTCTGGTAGATCGACTTGCATAAGCCGCAATTTCTATTGTTAGCTTTGACAATCAGCATACTAGCGGTTAACTTCCATGAATCAGTTACAGCTAAAACCACAGCAAAAATGATGCAAGTTCTAATTTTCTTGCTGCCGTTGCTGCAAGGCGTGGAGGCAACAAAGCATTGTGTGCATGTAACGGGCCATTTGGTGTGCCGAAGTAAAGCCCAAGAAGCTGCCAATGTTCTGGTAATCACTCACTTGAAATTGAACGCTGCAAATTTTTGACCAAATTTAATTGGCCCAAGATGGTTTTGTTATTTTGAACAAAAGGTTCACAAATTTGGGTTATACATTTGGGATATATAAAATTAGGGATTACAGAGGGCTATAAAGATAAAGATAGCTTAATTTCGGTCCCTATGCGTATTGAGAAAACGAAACGTAAGGATAATCATCTCTTAGGCCCTTAACCGTGTGCAAGCATTCACAAGGGACCAGCTAAAAAACACTGAATTCATCATTTCAATAATGTTCCAGTACCTCGTTCCTCATACTTGATCTCATAATCTAGTGATAAGGTGAAATGTCAGGTAAACTTGATGGACCGCGATCCTGCTAGCAAGGACGATCAATTCGGCTACACCAACAGCAATATAACGGGACATTTTTCTGTTGCCTTATTTTCACCTAAGCATCCTTTCAGATTATCGAATGCAGGTACAAGGCTGTGCCTCTGATTTCGGATTTTGGAACAGCCCGGATCCATACCTCTCAATCCAGCATTTCTGCTACGCTGGATACAAAGACCGCCAAATGAATCGAAGGGTTAACCAGCTACTTTTCCATACTTTTCAGCTCCTCTAGATGGTTTCGATGGATTTTGGACTTCTACGCAGCATAAAAAGACTTTTGCAGATTTCGCTGAATAAAGTCTGGAAACCAAAGGAGATCAACATGGGAGCCATCGTTTTGGACTAAGTATGCTTGCTAAGAATCCTACGTCAACAGAAGCTGAATATAGAACCGTGAAATGTGAAACTTATCGAATAAAAGAGGCAGGTGCAGCAAGCATATCGCAGTCTTCCGAAAAGCACAATTTTTGTAGCCGTAAAGAAAAAGGATTTACGCATGACGAACCTTGTACAAACTTTATGCTCCTACGGGACTAGACCACTTTTAGTCAAAGTTCTGCGGTAGGTGCAATTTTCTTGGGTCTTTCTGACAGCATTTGCGGAAGATAGGAGGCGAGCAAGTGGGAGGAGACATCTGGGCCATATCAATCACCTCAACCGCAAGCATGCCTCAAACCAGACCTCATCCGCTGACACTGTTTTTTTGCCCTCCTCCGTCCTAATAGGAGCTCAGCGGGTAAAACTCTCTCTCCTCAATCACCCGAAGTCGACAAAATCTGAGTGCAGAGGCATGAGCAATCATGAAAGAGGCGAAGAGATCTCGAACGCTGTCAAGAAATCCTCTCGCTCAGCGCGCCAAATAGATGATGCCGCCTCCAAAGCCAGCAGTTCATGAAAGAGGCGCAGGAAGGACAGCTAATTGCATTATACCCTGCTTGAACTGCCAGAGGAAGGAAGACTCGGGCAAGGCCAGCCACAAATGCGCCAGGTACGACAGTGGCACGTATGTCATCGCCACCAACACCATCAGCCAGGATATCAGCACTCACCATGGAGCGTTCCTCCAAATACTTCCAAGCATCCTCATCTTCCTACTTTTATCCTGCTCCACCTTGTCCAGCAGTATGTCCACGCTGCCGCCGTGCTGCCGACTGCTGGACAATAGAGAGGTGGTAGAACTTAACCTGTAATCAAATTTATGAGCCAGTATGTAATAGGATTGAGAGGCCTTGAAGGAGGCCTTGTAGTAGGACTTCCCAAAAATGCCCGAAGAAATGGTTTTTTCTCATCCTAACTTTATATATGCATTGGATTCGCCCTTTTTTGTATTTTGTATTCTTGCCATAAAAAATGGAGGTGAGAGAACCAAGGGAGGTTGGTCCATTTATTCAACATTAAATGCATCTTATGTGAAGAACGGCAGGTGCTAGGTTCATCCTCTCAGTCTGCGCAATGCAAATATTATGCTGAGCCAAATATGCTGCCTAGCAAGCCTAGCTCATTGCATTCTAAAAATGAAAACTATATTTATTCTTATTCTGGTATTTTCATCATTGATAGCAAGGCCCTTCCCCACAAATGATATTTTTGATGAACCCCAAAATTGGGAATGTTCAACTGGAAGCAACCATTGTTTTGTGGAGCTGGCTGAACTAACACGATCGAACATAACCTGAGTGGAAGATTATTTCTTTTTTCTGGGTTTCTTGTCAATCTATCCATTATATTATGGCTGAGGCTCCTGCGCTTTCAGGAGGAGTTTCCGTCCCTTATGCGTTCACTTGATGCAAGCCGCATAATATTTACCTACGAAAAGCATCTACGAGAAGCTAAACAAGTTCAGATTTGCATGGGTCATTCTACTTACCGAGCAATCATGCATCGTTGCAAGGCTTTGACTACTACACAAAGGATGCTTTGGATGCATTTGATTACCTAGATTGGCATTTTCTCCGGTAGTTTGTCATTTTTTTCGTTCAGTTGGGACAAGGTTTTCGGGCAATTGCAGGTTAAGAGGCGGTTTTTGAGAGCAGCACGAATGTAGACTCATAAATTTTTGACCCTCTTTTTTATGACGGAATAATAAGTTCAACGAGTAAAGAAGTAAAATTACTATAAACGTTGGGTGCCTAAACTTAATATACAAGGTGACAAATTACGAAACTTAGTAAACTGCAAGAGATGAAATACGAAATTTATTTTATGTTTGGGCTATTTATTATCTTTTTTGGCCCATAATTAAGTGGCGAATGTAAGAGCAGTTCCTACACCAAAATTTCATAACACGATGACGAATTTTTTTCAGACGAATTTTTTTTTTCATTTCATGGCATTGATTAGGTTTATGGATAAGATATAAAAATTTTTGGTAAAAAATCACAAATCTGTTGGCACAGCTGTTTGCAAATGTAGACAATTTGATCTATATCCAGTTTGAGTACTTTTGAGAAAAAATTGAGTCTGAAACCTTATACCAGAAAACTCGAATTTGGCAACCTCTGTGATGTTTCCCAAACCTGTTTCGTCCGTCCCATGTTGACGAGGCGGGCGGAAGGGAGGCCGGGATCAGTCTGTCTATTTTCCCCAAGATGCCCTAACCTGTTCCGCTCTCCTTCCCGGCTCTTCCGGGCCTCTTCCGGTGACTTACGAAAGAGAATCTCGCTATGTTCCTGCTGTTACACCACAGCGTTT
>JASANA010002328.1:0-38227 GCA_030248095.1 Ptycholaimellus sp. GST1_10
CTACAGCTTAAATCACCCAATCAATCATAAAATGCCTAAATTTGCATTTGATGACCTCTCCTTTTCAGGACATAAACTAGAGACTTAGGGCAAGGTTTCCTGAAAGTATGAACGACTTTCAACTATTTAAAAGCTCAGAGCAACTCAATACATTTTGACAAATTTTAGCCGAGCCGGGCTGTACTACTTGTGGAATCTGCTGCGTCATCTGTATTTTGTTTTTGGGCACGCATGGAAAGAGACACTGAACTGCGCGCCAAAAACAAAATGCAACTGTCCTAGCAGCAGATTCCACAAGTAGTAGATGTATTTCCTTGACTTTTTGCTCGAGGCAATTATAAAATTTGGAGAAAAGAGACCAACATTTGGCTTGCCGATGGTACCAGTTATTGGGCTGGCGCGAACGGAGCTTTAGCGGAGTGTCAGCGCCCAGCCCCTCTTTTCGACCCAGGTGTATGTTTTGAGGGTTATTGCCAGATCTTGAAACTGATAAGTGTTTTTCTCAACATTGCCTGCACCAATTGATGAGATTTTTGCAGCATTGGAAAGAACAACATCGAATTGTGGGGGGTACTCGCGAAAATTAGCAAAATATGGCTTCTTTTGCTTTGAAAATTTGCAAACAAAAGTGCCGCACGAACTCCTTCCCTTCTTCCCTTCCCTTCCCTTCTTCGCATCTACTCCATGAACGGGTGTAGGTATTCATTTCATCCCCCATCCCCTCCCCTCGGGTCTTCAACTGCGCAGATTTGTGCATTAAAAATAGGCTATTTCCTAGCTAAATCCATGCGCCCCTTTGGTGTAGTGGTAAGATGATTAACTTTTCGCTGAGCCTATTGGGTTCTAAATTTTTCATTTTATCAACAATTATTTTATTTTTACTAGCAAATATTTTGTTTTTTTTAATAATTTTTTTTATAATAAAATATCAATTTTTTTATTTTATTTTTTGTATATTTAAAGTTGAGGAAATATCTGGTACCATTGGCAAGCCAAGAGTGACTCTTTTCTCCCAAAAATTGACTGCCCCGAGTACAAAGCCAACGAAATTGATCTACTACTAATGGAATATTTTTTAATGCTTTTAAAGTTGAGGAAATAACTGGTACCATCGGCAAGCCGAAATAAATCTCTTTTCTCCTGAAAAAAATCGATTGCCCCGAGTCTAAAGCCAAAGAAATTACCCTACTACTAGTGAAATCTGCTGTGTCACCTGTATTTTGTTTGAGCGCGCATGAAAAGAGCCATGGAACTGCGCGCGAAAACAAAATGCAAATGCCTCACAAGCAGATTTCACTAGTAGTAGGGTAATTTCTTTGGCTTTAGACTCGGGGCAATCGATTTTTTTCAGGAGAGAAGAGATTTATTTCGGCTTGCCGATGGTACCAGTTATATATATATGCGGACAGACGGACGAAAAATGGGGTAACTGCATAAGCGGGCCTTGGCCGCCCACCGCTCCGGGCAGGGCGCCAGAGCTCCTCCGGCCTCCGAAGCTCTGACTGCCCTGCCCTTCGCGGCAGGCGGCCTGCGGCCGCGCAAAAAGGTCTAAAAAGGGTCAATTTTGTACTATGTCCTAGATCGGGAGCGTGCATAGTGCCTCGGTTGGCTCACAATCGCTTATTGTTTGAAGGTAGGTCAGTGCAGTAGGTAAAAACTGAGAATTTCAGACCTACGTCACAAAAATAGATCCAGCAAGCTCAATACTCAATGAAATCTGAAAATTCCAACTGTATGGATTTGTTTTTTGCGATTCAGTTTTTGTTCAATGCAATGGATTATGTTCGGCTACGCCAGAGCTTTATGCAAGCTCTTTGTCCCCTCCTCAAAATCTACCAGATAAGTCTTGTGAAGTTGTGCACCAATGCCTCTGGTAGTGATTTCGGTTGATGTCAGGTCTCTGCAAGAGCTATTGAGGCGGGGCTTTACGCACAGTACATGCAGTATCAAGGGGCTGACTCGCAGACTGCTGCTACAAACCCGCGCTTCACTGCACCCAAGTCTGCGCATTTTGAAGCAGAGCAGTGAATCAGGAAAACTGCTGCCATTAAGAGAGGGTGTCTGTAAGGGTAGAGAAACTTTTTTACTCGGATTTTTGAAAGTTGGTCTCAATCGATGGGCTATATCATCGGATACTTGGCCCTGAAAACCGTTTTCAAAATTTCAGCTTTTTATTAGAGATATGGCCATTTATGTGAAATTAGGTCCAAAAATGGCCCGAAATTCCGATTTTTGACATAAACGTTTTCAAATAGGCATATCTTGGGCTAGGACCCACCAAAATCAATAATTCAAAAGCTCACCTGTTTCTGAACATTTAGGCAATGTTTTTACCTCCCATTGACCTATAGCGGCATCATTTGGAGGGCCGTTAGAAAGGTATAAACCAAAAATTGACCAAATGTGATATGTTCAAATTTTGTACATTTTGGTCATTTACTCCAGATTTTAAGTCAAAAGTCACCCTTTTTACGCCGGATTCTGAATTTTTGACGAATTTTGGATCTAGGGGCACCTGTCTTTTACCCATATTGATTAGCCGAATCCAAATCCATCACTCCAAAGTTGATGATGTCTAGACCCAGCCCTATGTTATAACATAGGGCGATTTGGATGCTATACAATTTTTGCACTAAAAAACTTCCCATTCCTTAGGATTTAATTTTGAGCCAATTTCCTTTTAAGGCTAAGTTACTCCAGCCTTATAGCAGGTACCCATGCAGAAAAATCACTGGTTACTTCAAATTTTTGCTTACAAAATGATAAAGATTTGAGAGCAAGTCCGAATTTTGCCCTATGCTATAACATAGGCAAAAACTGGTGAAAAATATTTTTGTCTTGAAATTTGATTCCAATGCCCAAAATTCAAAATATGGACTCAGATACATCCAAAAATAGCATATTTTGCTGTGGTTTTTTGTTTAAACAAAAATCTTCATGCAGCCAAATTTGGTCTAATTTTGGTCAAAAATTACCACAAACTCAATTGGCTGAAATTCTCCAATTTTAAAGAAATGGCTAAAAGATGTTATTTTTGGATGTATCTGAGTCCATATTTTGAATTTTGGGCATTGGAATCAAATTTCAAGACAAAAATATTTTTGACCAGTTTTTGCCTATGTTATAGCATAAGGCAAAATTCGGACTTGCTCTCAAATCTTTATCATTTTGTAAGCAAAAATTTGAAGTAACCAGTGATTTTTCTGCATGGGTACCTGCTATAAGGCTGGAGTAACTTAGCCTTAAAAGGAAATTGGCTCAAAATTAAATCCTAAGGAATGGGAAGTTTTTTAGTGCAAAAATTGTATAGCATCCAAATCGCCCTATGTTATAACATAGGGCTGGGTCTAGACATCATCAACTTTGGAGTGATGGATTTGGATTCGGCTAATCAATATGGGTAAAAGACAGGTGCCCCTAGATCCAAAATTCGTCAAAAATTCAGAATCCGGCGTAAAAAGGGTGACTTTTGACTTAAAATCTGGAGTAAATGACCAAAATGTACAAAATTTGAACATATCACATTTGGTCAATTTTTGGTTTATACCTTTCTAGCGGCCCTCCAAATGATGCCGCTATAGGTCAATGGGAGGTAAAAACATTGCCTAAATGTTCAGAAACAGGTGAGCTTTTGAATTATTGATTTTAGTGGCTCCTTGCCCAAGATATGCCTATTTGAAAACGTTTATGTCAAAAATCGGAATTTCAGGCCATTTTTGGACCTCATTTCACAAAAATGGCCATATCTCTAATACAAAGCTGAAATTTTGAAAACGGTTTTCAGGGCCAAGTATCCGATGATATAGCCCATCGATTGAGACCAACTTTCAAAAATCCGAGTAAAACTTGTTTGTTGAGTTTCTTGACCCTTACAGAAAACCCCTCTTAAAACACTTATTTTATTCCGCATTTCATTTGTGCATTTTCCTTTTACCTATTTTTAGGGCCCAATAAGCTAGCTCATCCATGCTGGAGAGGATGTCCGCGATTTGCAGGATGGAAAAAGAGGGCAGTGATGGGCCTCTGGCGCTAAGAGTGCTGCGAGGGCCGATACTGGCCAAGGTGCTGGCCGGGGCCTCAGAGCAAGGCTTGGAGCAGATGCAGACCGTCAGCCACGCACTCGGCCAGCCACTGCTTCCCTCCATCTTCCTACCCGCTCTCCCCGCCTTCGACGCCAAACGCAGTCATCTTCCGCCACACTTCACGCTTCCTTTTCGCTCCCTCCTTCTCTCGTATTTCATAAGGCGTCCCCTCACAGAGCAGCTACTTCTTCGCCGCAACCAGGCCCAGCAGCTGCTCCGTCTCCATCTCCATGCTCCGACTCTACCCTCCAGTCTTCACCTACCCAACCTCGTCCGTCTCCATCTGGTCAATCTGAGAGATCTGGCCGAGGAACGCTGCAGCCAGCTGGTGGAGATGATGGAGAGCGGCCGCCTGCCCAGCCTTCGCAGCTTGGAGGTGGAAGAGCTGACGTGGGAGCTCTGGGACGCCCTGCCTGACACACTGCCGCACTTTGCCTGCACCTACTCCTACAGAGCTGTCAGTCTCCCAAAGCCCTCCATCCGCAGCTTCCGTCTGCGTTGCACATCCATCACCCATCACATCCATCTACTGCCCCATCTGCAGAGCCTCCAACTGGTCACCCAAGAACCTTCCCACTGGGACAGTCTCGCTTCCTTTCCCAATCTCACCAGCCTCGACGTCCACATACCCATTTTCGCCGAGACGGCCAACTGGAGTCTTGACTCTCTGCCAGCCTCTCTACAACGCCTCCGAATAAGATCAGAGCAAGACGTTTCCCTTGACGGCAGCCGGCGTCTGGCTCAGCTTCGCTGCCTCGTCATCAATTCATACGCCGGACGTCATCATACGCCGTCATACGCCGTCATAAGCCTACCCCGTCTATCGCAACTGGCCCCCAACCTTGAGCAGGCCAATCTAAGCATCCGCAGCCTTCAAGACATCAGCCTGCCCCCCAACCTACAGCGACTCAATCTCTCGAAGCTGCAGAGCAGCGAGAAGCTCCAGGAAGTCCTCACCTCCCTCCCACTTCTCATCCACCTACGCCTGCCCTGGCTGGAGGCAGAAGAGCTGGCCACCCTCCTCTCCACCCTCCCGCCAACCCTTCAAAGCCTCCTTGCTGCCGTCCACTCCTTCCCTTCACGCTCTCCCAAAAGACGCAAGCCCAGCTGTCTGGCCCGACTCCAGCTGGCCTTGCCGCCGAGGCTGACCCTGCTCAAACTCGCCTACGCCATCGAGATGGATCACAGCCATTGGCTCACTCAAGCTCTGCCTCGCCTCCCACGCCCTTTCCGCCTCATCCTACTGCCCAGCTTCCGTCTCCTCCCACCGCCGACAGCAGAGGAACTCCTCGACAGTCTTCCATTGCGCCTCTCCTTGCACCTTCGCCTCATCTCCGCTCCAGTCCCCTTTCCAGTAGGAACGCTATGCAATAGACGGATTGAGGAACATAGCCAAGGCTGGTCCTACGAGTTCCACAGCGCCACTGCATGAAAGACTCCTGAGAGCCCGCTTATCACCTTTTTATTGGTTTGCTTTATCACAATTATCTTTTTATTTGCTTTTTTAGTTCTTTTTTTTGGATTTGCTTGATAAAAAGTGCTACGAACAAGAGCAAGTAAAAACAATTCCTCAAATAAGGTATTCTCAGCTGTTGTCAAAAGTTGCGAGACCTCCCGCTAAAATACCACCCAAAAATTCAGAAAACTAAACTATCATTGTCTTTTGGGGTATTTTCGGGTAAAACTGAATTAACCTTGCTGATCAAAATTCTCAAATCGGCTCGGCAAATTAAATTGCGAAAGCAGCTGAACCAATTTGCCAAGCATACATTGAAATGATACGGATAAAACCGACTTAAATTCTTTTGCCACCTTGCTGATCTAAATTCTAAAATCATCTTGACAGAATAAATTGCGAAAACAGCTAAATTAAATTATCATGCATATTTTGAAATCATGCACTTGCCACTCCAGCACCGCCGGCACCAGCACGCAGTCCACGCTCGGGACACTCCCATTCCGCCCTTGTCTTGCTTCAGGCTCTATAACACTTTCAACACTCAGGCTCCATTTTCTTTCTGCTTGTCACCATGGCTTGGTGATTTTTCGCATCCAGATTGTGCCAGGTAACTACTAATAGGAGGGAGGGCTATTGATGAGGAGAAGAGGGAGGAAGAGAAGAAGGAAGGAACCGTGAGAAGGCCTTGACGCCTGGTCAGAGAGGCCTGGTCGCCGTTGCGGGCAAGGCGGGAGTGGAGGATGGCGCGTTTGTAGTTGGTCGCCTGGTTCTGCTGGTTGACGCTCCCGTCCCAGCCCAGCATGCTCAGCACCGCTGGCCTCTTCACGCACTTCAGATCAACGCCTTGTACAGGGCCCACGCTAAGGAGAAGAGGGATGAAGAGAATAGGAAGGATTCATTCATTCTCGGAGTAGATCATAAGAGAATGTTGACTAGAATGCTCGGTATTAGTGATAGTCAAAGAAGCAAAAAGTGACCAAAGCTATAGGAGAAGAACCACAAATCCTGTTAAAAGCGATTTTGGTAACGCATAGGGAGAATGGTAATTGGGGAGGATGGGCGGCATGGATGATGAGGAAGAATAAAGAGATGGATAAGCCAAGGCGTTCAATGCAAATAAAGCAAAAGTCCATTGTTGGCCAGAAATGTGTCCATATGATTGTTGGGTTTCTTCAGTTTCTTGGCCAGATTGAGTCGGCTGTCCGCTTCCTCTCCGGCCATCGCGATGACCGTCGGCCCATGCTTGTAGTTTGCCGCCGTTGTTGCTGATTGCAGAGCGAAGAGCGGCTGAAATGTCCTCCATTTATCAATTTACGTCACTTTCAATTTTTCGTCATAAGCTGGATTTTGTCAAAAACTGTTCGTTCTGTTGCATTTGAAATGGAGAAGACTCGATGCAGATGGATACCTGTAGTGTGGCGTGGAAGTCGAAGAGCTCGGGTAGGGTTTGGAGGAAGAAGGTTTGCAGGGCGACAGGCTCGTCCCGCTCCCTCAGGCCAACGAAGAGATTGGACTGGGAAAGGTAGCCAGAACTCATCCTTGAAGAGAGGAGGTGGAATAGGAAAGGAACGAGCTTGACGTGGTCGCAGGCTCGACCCCGTCCGTGTATGGGCAGCCATGGTGAGCAGAAGAACAGATCCTTTGCATCACCGCAAAACCTGCCACTCCAGCACCGCCGGCACCAGCGCGCGGTCCACGCTCGGCACTCTTTTTCTGCTGCTTGTCTTGCTTCAGGCTCTATAATTCCTTCTTTCTGCTTGCATTGCCACCTAGCTTAGTGATTGTTGGCATCCAGTTTGTGCCAGGTAACTAGTAGATAGGGAGGGAGGACTATTGATGAGGAGAAGAGGGAGGAAGAGAAGAAGAAGGAACCGTGAGAAGGCTTCGAAGCTTGGTCAGAAAGGCCTGGTCGCCGTTGCGGGCAAGGCGGGAGTGGAGGATGGCTCGTTTGTAGTTGGTCGCCTGGTTCTGCTGGTTGACGCTCCCGTCCCAGCGACGTCGCGCGCTGATTGTAGGTCTGGTTCACGTAGTCCTTGTAGCGGCTGGCGATGGTGGGCCCAGCGGGGGGGGGGGAGGTTGCGCTGCTCCAGCAGAGTGGTGATGAATTGGACGTGATCGTCCATGGCAGCTAGGAGTGGGATGGTGAATGGTGAGGGGGTTGCTGGAGATGGCGTGGAAGAATTCGAGGTAGTTGTCGAGGTGGCTGGGGTCGCTCTTGCCGTCCTCTAGGGCGTCCAGGAGGAGGTGGAGGCGTTCGAAGTCCGAGAGGTGGGGGATGGCGGCGACGACGTAGCTGCGGGGGTCGTCGTCGCGGTAGGGTTTGGAGGAAGAAGGTTTGCAGGGCGACAGGCTCGTCCCGCTCCCTCAGGCCAACGAAGAGATTGGACTGGGAAAGGTAGCCAGAACTCATCCTTGAAGAGAGGAGGTGGAATAGGAAAGGAACGAGCTTGACGTGGTCGCAGGCTCGACCCCGTCCGTGTATGGGCAGCCATGGTGAGCAGAAGAACAGATCCTTTGCATCACCGCAAAACCTGCCACTCCAGCACCGCCGGCACCAGCGCGCGGTCCACGCTCGGCACTCTTTTTCTGCTGCTTGTCTTGCTTCAGGCTCTATAATTCCTTCTTTCTGCTTGCATTGCCACCTAGCTTAGTGATTGTTGGCATCCAGTTTGTGCCAGGTAACTAGTAGATAGGGAGGGAGGACTATTGATGAGGAGAAGAGGGAGGAAGAGAAGAAGAAGGAACCGTGAGAAGGCTTCGAAGCTTGGTCAGAAAGGCCTGGTCGCCGTTGCGGGCAAGGCGGGAGTGGAGGATGGCTCGTTTGTAGTTGGTCGCCTGGTTCTGCTGGTTGACGCTCCCGTCCCAGCGACGTCGCGCGCTGATTGTAGGTCTGGTTCACGTAGTCCTTGTAGCGGCTGGCGATGGTGGGCCCAGCGGGGGGGGGGAGGTTGCGCTGCTCCAGCAGAGTGGTGATGAATTGGACGTGATCGTCCATGGCAGCTAGGAGTGGGATGGTGAATGGTGAGGGGGTTGCTGGAGATGGCGTGGAAGAATTCGAGGTAGTTGTCGAGGTGGCTGGGGTCGCTCTTGCCGTCCTCTAGGGCGTCCAGGAGGAGGTGGAGGCGTTCGAAGTCCGAGAGGTGGGGGATGGCGGCGACGACGTAGCTGCGGGGGTCGTCGTCGCGGTAGGGTTTGGAGGAAGAAGGTTTGCAGGGCGACAGGCTCGTCCCGCTCCCTCAGGCCACCGAAGAGATTGGACTGGGAAAGGTAGCCAGAACTCATCCTTGAAGAGAGTAGGTGGAATAGGAAAGGAACGAGCTTGACGTGGTCGTAGGCTCGACCCCGTCCGTGTATGGTGGAGCAGGCGGCCTTCAGGAACTCGGTCGTGTCCGAGAAGGAGAAGTCGGACTTCTGCAGCAAAGTAGAGGTGTAAGGAGGGGGAAAGGTAGGGAGGGCGAAAGTAGGTGGACCCGGTCACAGATGGAGGCTATGAGCCGGTCCGAAGTTTTCTCGTCTGCACCGCTGGACACACTCACTCCTACGGCGTTCAGGGTAGCATGCCCCACTCATACTGCGCGCTCTATCAGAGCGCTATGAGTAGGGGCAGCCATGGTGAGCAGAAGAACAGATCCTTTGCATCACCGCAAAACCTGCATCTTCTTCATCTCAGCCACCTTCGCCAGAAGCTGGTTGGGGAAATGGAAGAGTGGTGGAGAAAAGTGAGGCGAGAATGAATGAACTGAGCTTGCAATAGCTCGGGGGTGGAGCTGAGAGTGTGCGCATATGCCTAGTGTAGTGTGGGGGTGGTCTGCTGGCGGGGGTGGGGTGAGGGTGGTCTGTTGTCTCTCAAGTGGGGCCTGAGAACAAGGAGATGAAAGGATTTGACTTTACCGCCAGGTTCTTTCCCGCCCTTTGCGGAAACAAAGGCCAAATATAAAAACTTTCGCTATTGTTGAGGAGAAGAGGGAGGAAGAGAATAAGAAGGAACCGTGAGAAGGCCTTGAAGCCTGGTCAGAGAGGCCTGGTCGCCGTTGTGGGCAAGGCGGGAGTGGAGGATGGCGCGTTTGTAGTTGGTCGCCTGGTTCTGCTGGTTGACGCTCCCGTCCCAGCCCAGCATGCTCAGCACCGCTGGCCTCTTCACGAACTTCAGATCAACGCCTTGTACAGGGCCCACGCACTCCGTGTCCTAATCAACCCACGCTGCTTAATTTCACCAATACTTAGAAACATTCCATTTATCCTCTGCACAATGTACATAGGCCCAACCCTCTTTTCACGCGCCTAAGCCTCTAAAGCCCAAGAATAAAGCCTAATAAAGCCTACACCTCTCAGCCGAGCGTGGAGTTGAAAGTTGGGAAAAGAAGGAAAGGGTACCTTAAGGGCACAGGCGTTGGAATGGGCGTCCCATTGCAGGCTACTCTGCCTCTTGGCGAAGCCCTCAGCAGTGTAGCCGTCAAACTGGGAGTACTGCGGCTTGTGGTGTACGGAGCTGAGCGTCGGCTTGGACTTGACGAGGAAGTCGGTGGCCATCCATTCTGCCAGCCCTGCCATCAGCTGAGCCTCCTCCCTCAAGTTAGCCGAATTCAAGAAGATGTGAAGCGGCACAAAGAGAGGGCAGGAACCCAGTGAGGCTGACGCGGTCGCCCCACCATGAATGGCAGACTTCATGCGCAATTGTCGTCACGGCATGAGCGTGGAATATGCCTCCCGCATCATGTCAATCTAGCTCTCTGCAGCCCATTTCTCAGTTTTCATAAATACTCTGCAAATAATTGCATGAGCGAAAGAAAAGAAAGGCCGGATGCGCCATGTCCTCAAGCATTGAGGAGGTTCTGGAATGAGGAGCTGGAAGGAGCAAAGAGGGCAAACCTTTCGCACAAGGACGAAGCCCCAATGCGCCAGACCGAAGGCCGACACTTCCACCACGACGAATTCCTTCTGGTCCACCATGGTGTCGTTGAAGGCCTGAAGGTAGTGGCCGTCGTTGCGTTCTTCTCCGCGGCCTCCTTCGTCCTCGTCTCCCTGCCTAAGAGTTGTGCTTGGCTGAAGGAAGCTGTGGCTGGGGAAGAGGAAGAGGAGGAGAAAAGAGGAGGTGAGGCAGAAAAGGCCGGGGCAGCTCACCTCGTAGATAGTGGTAGTAGATTTGGTGGGCGCTGAGGGTCTGGGTGTATCTGACGTTGACGAAGCTCCCGGCGATGAAGCTCCTCGTTCTTGGCCTGGTCCAGGCTGCGCTCTGCTGGGAAGTGGGAGATGACCAAGCCGCTGTTCCGCTTCAGTTCCACCTTCACCTGCAATTGTCTTCACCTTCACCCGGAGCTCTGGTAGGAGGAGCAGAGGAGGTAGGAGTGGAGGGACCGTTTCATCGCTGCCGAAGATGGCGGGGAAGGCGGCCCAGCCGTCCCTGTAGGCGCACATGTAAAGAAGCTTGCGCTTCTCGCCCTGGTACAGCACTTGCCGCGGCTCCATATCCTGCAAGCCAGCACAACTGTTCTCACTGCATCTTATCGGCTGCGACAAGGCGGCACTGTGTTGCGAAGAGGGCCCTTGAAGGAGAGGCTGATGCTGAAGGCCTGGCCGAATCGGACGTCCTTGCCCAGCTCAATGCCCAGCAGAGAGGGAAGGACGGAGGACATCTTGATCTTGGTGGGGTTGTTGTAGGTTCCTGGTTGGGCTCCAAGAGCTCACAGTCCGTCACCACCACCTTCTCCTCCCAGTCCGGCAGCACCGTCTTCACTCCAGCAAACTATCAATCCAAATCCACTCGCCATCATTCTCCTCTCCTGCTTAGTTTCTACTTTATCCAGAGCATAAAAAGTCCCATCTTTGCTGCACAAAACTTAAGGAGAGCTTAAAAAAGCTGGGAACCTGGGAGGCGCTGAGGGGGCTTAGGCAGGCAGTGAGCGTGTGGGTGACGGATCCCTTGTACTCGCCTTTCTGCTTGTCCACCTCGAAGAAAGCGGAGTCTTCTACCACCCCAATGAGGAGGAAAGATGAACCCAGGGTTTGTTGGCCACCGCCTCCTGAGCCACGACGGAAGCTTCGTCGGCGGCGTTCAGGCTGCTAGACCCCACTCATACTGCGCGCTCTTACAGAGCGCTATGAGTAAGCGGCCGCGCAGCCATGGTGAGCAGAAGAACAGAGCCTTTGCATCACCGCCAAACCTCCATCTTCCATCATCTCAGCCACTTTCCTCAGAAGTTGCTTGGGGAGATGGAAGAGGGGTGGAGAAAAGTGAGGCCAGAGTAAAGCGAGAATGAATGAACTGAGCTTGCAATAGCTTATGGGGCCGGAGCTCAGTGTGTGCGCATATGCCTAGTGTAGTGTATGCTGGTGGGTGGTCTGCTGTCTCAGGCGCCCAGCTACACTCCCGCCTACTACGACCATATGCCCGCGGTTTCTCCCTTCACTGAAAGGCCTCTTAAAATTGCCATTTTCATCGACTCATATCTCCAATCTAAAAGGCAGAAGAAAACTGCTTTACGTTGCATCCTTACACTCTCTGCCTCTATCAGCACAACCATAACTATTGAAATCGGTGAGGCTGGTAAATTTTCAAAATGCAGTACCTTCATTGAGTCAGACCCATTAAATTTAAAAAGCTCAATTTTTCTTCAAAGTTAACCGTATTTATGCTTCAATTGGTTTTTATTCGAATGTATCTAGCAACAAATCTTGAACGTTTATTAAGAGGCAGTATGCGAGAGGATTGAGACGACTTGTAGAAGGGGTATTCCACTTCCGAAAAATCGAAGGTTCGAGTTGGAAGCCGTGATTGGGCCATGGTTTTGGTCCATTTAGTTGTCATCTCAGCCCAAGAAACCCTGGCCCAAAATATGGCTCCCTTGCAGAGAAATTGCCATTTTTCGAACACCTACTTTTTTGACCCTTGGAGCGCCGGAAAATCAAATTTTGACCAATTTCAACCAAAATTATTAAACGAACCCCCAAGTTTTATATATCAATCGAACCGCAAAAATACAGCAAGTTTTATGGTGACAATGATTTTTTCCAAAAGAAAAATTTTTTCAACTGATTTTTGAAAAAACCGATTTCTGCATTTTGCAATTTTGGGCACAAAAAAACTGATTTCAAAAAATGATCAAAAAATTAAAGGCTAAGACCTAGCCTATCTTTTTATTCACATTCTTGCCGTCATTTTGGTATATATTACATTGCAAATGGCGATGTGACAGTCGGAAATTTTTTTGATTGAAACTTGCAAGTCCGATTTTGCCCCTATGTTATAACATAGGCAAAAAAGCACCAAAAAATTTTTGTTCTCAAAATTAGAATATTTTGGCCTGAAATGTTCTATTAGGATCCCATACACCCCGCTGTATCATTTGTTTCCCCAGATTTAGTCTCAATCTGCTCAAACTGAAATGCCCTTTTTCCTATGCTTTAACATTGCCTATGCTATAACATAGGAAAAAGGGCATTTCAGTTTGAGCAGATTGAGACTAAATCTGGGGAAACAAATGATACAGCAGGGTGTATGGGATCCAAATAGAACATTTCAGGCCAAAATATTCGAATTTTGAGAACAAAAATTTTTGGTGCTTTTTTGCCTATGTTATAACATAGGGGCAAAATCGGACTTGCAAGTTTAAATCAAAACAATTTCCGACTGTCACATCGCCATTTGCAATGTAATATATACCAAAATGACGGCAAGAATGTGAATAAAAAGATAGGCTAGGTCTCAGCCTTTAATTTTTTGATCATTTTTTGAAATCAGTTTTTTTGTGCCCAAAATTGCAAAATGCAGAAATCGGTTTTTTTCAAAAATCAGTTGAAAAAATTATTCTTTTGGAAAAAATCATTGTCACCATAATTTTGTATTTTTTGCGGTTCGATTGACACCACGTATTTTTGCGGTTCGATTGATATATAAAAGTTGGGGGTTCGTTTAATAATTTTGGTTGAAATTGGTCAAAATTTGATTTTCCGGCGCTCCAAGGGTCAAAAAAGTAGGTGTTCGAAAAATGGCCATTTCTCTGCAAGGGAGCCATATTTTGGGCCAGGGTTTCTTGGGCTGAGATGACAACTAAATGGACCAAAACCATGAGCGCATCACGGCTTCCAACTCGAACCTTCATTTTTTCGTAAGTGGAATACCCCTTCTCTAACCTCTCGCAAACTGTCTCTTAAGCTATTTTTCCAAGAATAATATCCTTTTTTTAATTGGCGGTGCATTTTTGCGTGTATCATTTAGCGCGCAAACCAGCTCAAAACAAACCTATTGTTGAAATTGTGTGATGAAATGTGGAAATTGCCGTGTACTAGTATATAAGGGCAGCATGAGCGGGCGAGCAGAGGCAATGTGTCTGCTTCAGAGGATTTCTTATGGAATAGAATGAAATCAAAATTGGCCCAATTTTAGAGAATCAAAATACCATATATTTTTCACATTTTGTGAAAAATACAGCCTCGCATTAAAGGCGACACGCACTAAAAGCGACACACAGCTAAGGCAGCTAAGAGGTGTAGCAAAGTTTTCAGCCTGTTAATGCAGTCTATGCCTTGGCTGTGTGTCACCTTTAGTACGTGGCGCACAAAAGGAGACTCACAGCCAAGGCAATTCGCATTAAAAACATTTACTTCTGAGGATTTCTCATGGAATATAATAAAAACAAAATTGGACCACTTTTAGTGAATCAAAATGCCATATATTTTATAATTTTGTATTTTTATTAAAATACAGAATTAAGGAATCAGACACTGAGCAGAGGAGACGAGCTGGCCCGCGTCTTCCGATACCCCTTTCCTACCCTCTTTCTTCACTTCACGTCTCATCTCGTCCTCCGCCACAGCCAGACGCTGTGAGGCTAGAAGCTCCGCAGCCTCCCCCCCTGTCATCCACCTGCCAAACCTCACCAGCCTTCACCTGCAGGGCAGGCTGGGCCTGGGCTTCGCCCCTCTGCGCCTATCCGACGGCCTCTGGCCCCGCCTACGCAAGCTACGCGTCTCCAAGCTCACTCCGCAGCTCTGGGACGCCCTTCCGCCCTCCCTCACCAGCATCGATGCCCCGAGCAGCACTCTCGGCAGCCTCCCCAAGCCCTCCATCCGCAAGTCTCGCCTCAGCTCCTGCACAGACTGTCTCACCGCCCTCTTGCCCAATCTGAAGAGCCTTAGCGTCAAGAGCTGTCAACCTTCCTTCCCCGCCTCCTAGCCGCCGTCCGCACTCGCTCATTCACCTTCACCTACCTCCGCCCACAACCCCCACCGGCCTTCGACCGCTCAAAAATATGCAAAGTTTAAATCGGTTTGGAACATTACAGCAGACGATACAAGTGCATTACAGCAGGTATACGACAAGAGAGGGGCGTAGGTGGTCTGACCTCTGACCCTTTGGTGGCATCTAAGTTCTTCACTTCTCTCGCTCACGACACTCAGCAATGCAATCTTACCTCTCCTTTCTGTTTAGCCTTTGCTTGATACTGCCCTCATCGTCTCAGCCCTTGTTAGCGACGCAATTCTAGTTAGCTCAGTGACTTGGAGTGGAAATCGAGATGGAATACAGGTGGTGGTTTCGAGCTCCTTCAGAAAAGACCCCTGCTTCGATGAAATCGGGTGTGATGCAGCTGGCTGGATTCGGCTTGGGGGCAGAAGCTGGCCCCTTGTCCTTTCATCACCCATCCGCTGTCATCGGACTGGCCCCTCTTGCACCGATTATCAACGATCAACCGTTATGGTGGCGATAGATTTACTACTGATTTTTTCCTGCCATTAAAGTGACATAAATTTTTTGTCACTGTTTGATTGGGTATTGAATCCAATGTTTACATAATACTTGATAAATAAAATTAAGAGAATGTTTAAGTGGTTGTTCGCTTATTATGAAGTTATTTGACTGACTCTGCACTTTCAAAAATTAGGCCCAAAATTGACCCATAGTCATTAAAAGTGTGTCCCTCAAGCAAATCGAATTTTGAAGCAAACTAAATCTACAATTTTTTTTGAATATGGCACTTATAATGCTGGTACTTTGAAATTGACAAACTGGCACATTAGACAAAAAATGCTAAAGAAAATGTTGTATTACCCCAACTTTGACTAGCATAAGAAATTTTTATGGCAGCGAACCAAAATCTGACAACAAAAAGAATCTTTCAAAAAAAATTTACAAAGGTTAACAAGGGAACGAATAGTTTTTGCTCATGGGGAACAGAGTGTATAAATGCTGATTTACTAAAACCTTTTGCATCTCTATTTGAATGGACTTCATTTGCTCCTACCTTATATTTTCAAACAAATGCTTGAAAAAAAGATTGATGAAAAACAAAAACAAGAGAGCACAGAAAAGGGCACAAAGCAGGCTATCATTACTGCTTTTTCTTCCAGGCGCAATGAGCGCAGAGAGCAGCAGAGGCAGTGTCTCTGGATTGGTTTGGAAATGAGAGGCGTTCTTTGTTCTTTGTCCGCGCCAGTCTTCCATCCGCATCCGCAGGGGCAATCCCAAGGCTGAGCGAAGGGAGGAGAGAAGGGAAGGGAGGGAACTGCCGCTGCTGCTCCTGGGGGGCCTCGGCAGAGGGGACAAAGAGAGAAGGAGCGCCTCTGGAAGGAAGCAGATGGGGAGGCCTCCCCCTTCACTGCCTTTGCTGGGGGCAAAAAGAGCCTGTAGGCGAGGGGAGGGGAGGGGGTGGAAGGCGGATCATGCGTTGGAGGGGGGCGGCGCAGTGGTGGTGGTGGTAGGGTGAGAGGAAGGCTGATGGAACTGGTAGTGCCTGGCCTTGTGCGGAGGGAGGGAAAGGGGCAGGGCAGGGCTCTCCTCTGCTTTTTGCCAGCACAGCACCTTCCTGCTCCCTCCTTCTCTCTCTGCCTCCTCCCTCCTCTCCCTTTCACTGGTATTCAGATAAGGCGGGTTGTAGCCGGAGCTGGTGTGTGTGTGTGGTTAGTGTGTGGGGGCTAGTAGGAGAGGAGGTGGGTAGGGTGGTGAATCAGGGGTGGGGGTATGAGGGAGGCTGGTACGCCGTGGCGTTCCCAGTGCCGCAAAAACGACGCCCTGCCCCCTTTTCCATCTTGACCGGTCCCAGCGCTAGGCAGGCTGAGTGGCTTGATGTGTGTGAGTGTGTGTGTTTGTGGCCACCGCCGCCCTTCCACCTCCCTTCCACCCCTTAGCGCCAGGCACCGGGCGCGTTTGAACTGGCCCTTGAGATGCGCTGCAGCTTTGCCAGACTCTCACTGCCTACGCGTTGGCGCTGGGGGACAGGAGGACACAGGCGCAGAAGAGCAGAGTGGGGAGGAGACGACGACCCCCAGTAGTAGGGCTGGGCGCAGGGACGGAATGGGGTGACGGGGACGGGAAGGGGAAGCGGTGAGGAAGGAAATGGGACTGCCTTTGTGTCCCCTCCCCAGCCCGCATCGCGCCCTCCGCAGCCGCTTTTTCCCTCCTCGCCCGCTTCACAACTCCCCGCCGCCGCAGCGTTGCACCACCTCTCCCTTTTTATGCCCATGCTCCCCGTCCCTCTTTTTCTGCCCCCCGCTTGAGTTAGATGAGGAAGTTTGATGGCGAGCCCCCTTTGATGTAGGAGGGCGATGGAGCGGAAGTTCTTTGTTTGTCCAAGCATGAGTCTGCAAGCAGCTTTGGTCAGCCTTCCTCCACAGAGGGCGGACTCTCACGCTGCATGAGTCAGGTAGGAGGGCAAAGAATGGGCTGTGAGTGTTGGAGGGGTGCAGAGGGGGTTGAGGAAAGAGGGCAGTTTGAAATGAGAGCACAGCTGACAGAAGGGCCGGGGCGTCCTTGCGCTTCAAACGTCTGTTCCCAGGCGGGGAGGCTTTTGGGGAGGGGAGGGGAAGAAGGGAGCAGCGTTTTATGCCCCAGCCGCCACCCCCAGTGCACTGCACTTCTACGACCCACTCTCATCAACCATCCGCCCCCTCACACCCCTTCCTTCCCGCCAAACACTGGCTCCATCCTGGAGACGAAACGCCTCCTTTTTTACCCTTCGCGCCATCACAGCCTCACATCTCTTTCCCAATACCACTGCTCTCTCCGCCACACTCTCCTACTCTGCTGCTTTTACTTCAAATGATGCAGCCACATACGTCATCCGTAAGTTCCTATTCGTGTCAGCATTCATGTGCCCTAACATTGCTTTCTGTCTCTAGATTCACTTTCAAGGCCTTTGAAAGATGCATGAGAGGTGGGTTTGGCGGGAAAGAGGATGCAAAGTGGGGCAGTGGAGGCATGATCCGTCATGCCTGGTGCTGCTTAGTGCTTGGGGTACTTGAGAGGAGTTGTTTTCGGGTAATTCAAATGAGGCAGGGATAGATAGAGGTGGGGGGATGGGAGATAAGTAGTGGGAGGAGGGGGGCCAGGCGTGCATATGGCCTGGGGCAAGGTGAGGGGATCTCTTATCCAACTTGGCGAGGCAAGGCGAAAACAAAGCAAGCACCGTCCAAGGCGCCCCTCTGCCCCCCTGCAGAGCTCAGCCTGCCCAGCCTCTCCGCTCAAGAGGGTGGGGGGCTGGACCCCCAAAGCCCATCCCTCCTGTGTATAGGCGTCTGGCCTGTCAATCTGGGTCAGAGTGGACGAGGGGTGTGGGAGGCACCCCCAGGAGGGCTCTGGCAGGCTTCCACAGTGCACACAGGGAAGGCCTCCCCACTTCTTCTCCCAGGGAGTTTTTGGCCGAGGGCGCCTGAGGGGGCCTGCAGAGGATTTGGGGCGCTCCCCTCCCCTCCCCCCCTGGTCGACCCCTCCTGGCAAAGCTGACTGTGTGCGCTAGGGGCGGGGGCTATAAGAGCGGCCTTGTGGCGTCCGCCCTCTGCCCCTGTCCAGACCGGCCCTGCCCCATCCCCCTCCCACTCCTCCCTTCCATTCCTCCCTCCCTCCTCAGATGACCTTCGGGGTGGGCCAAAAAGGCCGCAGCCTTTCCTTCCTTCCATCCGTCCGTCGCTGCTTGGCTAACCCTCGCTGAGCCTCCAGGAGGACGCGTAAATGTATGCTTCCGGTCCGATGCGGCCTTCCACCCCCAGGCATCACCGGGTATACATTTACGCGCCCTCCGAGGCACACTGTCCCTCCTTCCTCCTTCTTTCACTTTCACTATCGCTTTCACTTTCGCTTTCACTCACCCACACTTTGGCCAAGGACAAGCGGCAGATGGCCCTGCGGTCTGCGGCCAGGAATGGCTCCTGATACACTGATGGAGAGGGATGTATCACAGCCAATTCCTGGCCACAGCCCAGGGCCCCTCCTTCAGCACCTGGCCCTTCCTCCTCTCCAGATTGAGGAGGGGCGTGTAGGGTAAGTGTAGGCGGCAGGTGCGAGGAGGGCTGAGATGCGGGGCTGGGTGTGCGACTCTTGGTCCATGCGGCCTCGTCCCAGCCATGACTAGAGGCACACTCAGCCCTGCGCTCTGCCCCCACCTCCCACTCAGCACACCACCCACTCTCCACCGGACAGGAGACGGGATCTGCCGGCAGATTGGCTTGTGATCTATCCGATGCTTCTGGGACTATATCACAGTCAACCTGCTGACACTTCCCTCTCCCCAAACCTTCGCCAGTCATTCCTTGCTTTCGCCTCTAAAAACTCTGTCTCGCCAATCCCCAGCCCCTTCTCTCTGTGTCCCAATCAGTAGAGCCTTTGCTGGGCTGGGCAGGGTGGAGTTTTTCCGGCTGCCTTTGTAGTCTCGGCGGGGGTGTTTAGGGGTGCGTGTGCATGGTGGCCGTGCGTGGGACAGCTGGCGTGAGCAGACAGCGACACTGCCCTTGTCCCCCTCCCCTTCCCTACCACTATGCCGCTGTGAAAAACGAGTCCCTGCCCCACCCCTACACTTTCCCGCCATTTCCGACCCCACCCCTCCCTCCGCCCCCCCGACACAAAGTCCTACCCCCAGTTCCTGCTGCCACTCAGACCCAGACACAGCCTCCCTCCACTGCCCCAGTCTTCCTTCCTACCCTTCCAGAAGGCCTCCACCACTGCTGCAAGGCAAGACGGGCTCTGAGGGTCAGATGACTGCTGGCTTACACTGTCTCCATGGAGTGCTGTATCACAGTCAATCTGGCCTTCAGAGCCTGCACGGCCTTCGACGCCCAGGACAACATCAGCAGCCAGGAGAGCGGGTGAGGCGAAAGCTGGGTGTGTATTCTTGGTCCATGCGGCGTTGTTCAGTGTCATGACTAGAAGCACACTCAGCTTGCGTCCACCCCCACCCACCACGCAGCACTCCACTGGACAGCTCAGGTGGGACACCTCGGGCCTAGAGGCTGTGTTTCCAAAGCTTCCCTCGCCTCGCTTTGGCACCCTTTAGGCCTGCCGCGTCCCACTTTCACCGCCTTCTTCGCTCCCTTACATTTTGCACCCTTTTATGCTGCATGCATTACTCTTTGCTGCAAAACCATTATAGCAAGCATATTCGTTCGTTTTTGGTTGTGTTCATCTTATGCACTTTCTTGTTCGCTTTCAAAACAATAGCAGCACAATCACATTGTTGACACGGAAAAGCCACAGGCAGCTGGAAGCTGGGAGACTAGAATGAAAAGAATCAAACGACAGAGAATAAAAAACGAGAAAAAGCAATCACTCAGCAGCAGGCGTCTCTGAGGTCGAAGACGTGGTTTCTGTCGGGTTGAGAACCTAGCAATGAAGGAGCAGTGATGTGGATGAAAACGGCGAGAGGTGTAAGACAAACTTTGGCATGGCAAAGTGGACAGGCGTCCTGATGAAGCAACCACTTGCGAAGGCAGGGGAGGTGGAAAGCGTGTCTGCACGGCGTTTCTTTCACCACCGCAGCCCCCAAATCCTGCTCCGGCCCCAGCTCTTGATAGCAGATGCTGCACACCTAAACACCACATCTTTTCACCATCGCTACTCTACCAATTCTAAGTCCAAACTACTCTACCAATTTCGTCCTCTCTGCTGAATTCTAAGTTTTCACGTGAGCTTAGACAAAAGGCATACATCGTCAGCTCGCTGCTCTCGAAGATAGGCAAGGGAAAGGCTTTTGAGACTGTCCAGTTTCCGGGCGGCAAGCCAGCGGCGTCGAAAACTTCGCCATCCCTTCAATCCAAGCCCTCCGCCTCTATGTTTTCTAGAGAGAAAGGAAAGCAGAACTTCTCTGGCGGAGAGGTAAATGTTGCAGTAGGCGTGGATGGCGATCATGACACTGCGCATGGCCCCAGTCTGCTCGAAGATCAGAATATACACACCGTCCACCAGCAAAATCTCCAATCATCAATCGGATGAAAGGGCATGAAAGATTAGCAAATGAAATAGAAGGACAAGAGCGCAGAGAAACTCGAGGATGGCGCCGGCGCCTTTGACGAAGTAGACCCAGTCGTCCAAAGCTGGCAGCCCAAACTTCGCGTCCGCCATCAGCAGTCCATAGACACAGAGACTCACCAGTGTCTGAAGGTTACTGGCGGTGGATGGAAAGGCGATAAGGGTGAGGAATGGTAGGGAGGCCAACTTTGAGGACGACCTCGACGGCGAAAATGACCACACTGATGACCCAAGGGTCCCAGAGCTGACTCCTGGCCCAGGCCAGGTAGATGTAGATCCAGGGTGCTGTGAGCAGGAAGCAGCAGAAGCTCAGCACCCGCCAGTGCGAAGAGCGTTGGAAGACACCCGTGGTTCTGAAATGTTGGCCTTCTTTGGAGTTGGAGGAAGTTGGAAAGGATTGTGTTGTAGAACGCAAGACGGCCGAGGGCGGTGTCAGCTTGAAGGTGGACGAAATGCAGGAGTGCCATGCTGAGGAGGCTGAAGTTGCGATAGAGCTTGAGGAGGCGTTTCTCAGGCCGCAGCTCTGTCAGACCGGTCTGGAGGACGAGGATGAAGAAGAGAGTGCCCAGGTTGCTCCCCGTGTCCATCTCAACCCCATTCTCTCTTCTTCCTCTTGCATAATCTTCTTAACTGACCTCCATTTCCCCTTCTGCTTGCTGGCCGGCGTCTGGGAAACGCCCAGTGAGCATCCACTGGAAGAATAGAGGCCTTTGGAGGGGAAAGGAGATGGAGAAGATTGGGGAAAACCCGAGCTATTCCACCGAAAGCAGCTCCCACGGTGGCCACAAAGCTCGTCATGCCGGAAGCGGCAACGAAATTCTCGCAGCTCCGGGCCAGCAGGTATTCCAGCCCTGTCCAGAACTCTGTCCACACTGTTCCCACCTTGGACAGATCCTCCTGCCTTCAAACATGAAGGAATGCTGCTTTTTGAGGTGCTATAGGGAAGAAAAGGGACCCTGGTATGTGATGGCGAAAGTCCTGCGGCTGCCACTGCACTAGACGCCCTTCGAAGACCAGGAAGATGAGCAGGGCGGACACTCGCGTTGCCCAAAATATCCGCGTCAGCACTGGCACCTCAAAAACCATTTCTTCATCGCCATCCAATGCTTGCCTTGAATGAGGGTTGTGGCGAACATGGAACAAGTAAACTTTTAGTTTTCAAGACAATATTCATCAAATCTAATTTTATCACCTAAAGCCTAAGCTACTTTGAGCTCAAGCATTTTATGAGCTAATAGAAAAACATTGAATTGGAAATACTATGCCAACTCGTTCTTCAAAGACGGTGGAAGGGTAGAGATAGATACCTGAAGTCGTGCCCAGTGGGCCATGAGGACAGCATGAAGGCCGAACTCCCGCATTTGAAGTTTAGCGGCCACAAAGCTGGTGTGAGCGTGCTCGATGCTCTTGGGCAGGCTGAGACAGACGAAACCCAAAGCCTCCACCAACAGCGTCGGCAACATCAGCGTCACGCCCAGCTCAGCCTCCTCCACTTTCACTCCCGTCTAAAAATCTCTATTTCAGCATCAAGAACTAAGCCTGACGTCTTGCTCATCTCACATCGTGGAGAATGAAAACAAGCATGTATATCACTAGTGGAGCGTAAAAACTGAGCCGCAGCAACAGCGCCACCAAGACTCGAACCTAGAAATCCACTTTTTGTTCTATACGGTTGTCAGCATCTTTGCATCACTTGAAAGAAAGGACGATAGTGTATTTTGCGCAAGCGAACGTACAATTCGCCGGCAAAAACGGCCCAAATTATGCGGCTTAGCAGCGGCAGCCAATTCTCTTGCCTTCAAAAAGCATGGGCTTGGAAAGAAAGCTTGAGAGGAATTGGCTGACAGTCCGGCGAGAGTTGGGCTGAGGTCTGGGGGTGGTGTGATTGTGAGCAGTGCGTTGGCCAGTGCTAAACATGCTGCTAATAACCACAGCAGGAACCGCATCATCTCCCGAGTATCGCACAAGAATAAATATCCAATCAAAACTATGCCTTAAAAAAAGTATGGATTTGTCCGGTGAAGAGAAGATCATCACTAGCATAAGAGAAGGAAATGCTAGTGAATTTTAGGTGGTGAAAATAAAAAGAACCCCAGCAATAGGCGCAAAGGATGACGAGGAAGGCCTGAAGCGATAGATAGTCCCAGAGCTCGGTGCAGGGACTGTTCCAGGAAAACAAGGCCTTCAAACGTCACCCTCATGAACGAAAAACCTGATTTCAGAGGCTTCCTGAACCTGGAAAGTGGTCACGTTGGCGGGAAGCACATATTGCATGCTTGACGCTGCTGAATCTGAATCATTTTGCGACGTGGAGTACGGAATGCCGCGGAAAACCTGTGCTTTCACATCCATCACCCCAACCAAAGGTGGAGGAATGCGGAATGTATGAAGAAAAACTCGATGGTAGCCGAAGTAGGAAGCAAGAGCGCAAAGAGGAAGCGAGTTCAGCACCACGTCCATGAGGAAAAGCAGCGTAGCTCGAACCACCACTCCGCCCACCTATCAATTCCACCATCCCAATCCTCCCCTGACCTCTGCGTCTGCGAAGTTGGATTAGAGGAGGTGATGAAAAAGAAGGAGTGACCTCAAGAGCCCAGAGGCGACCCTCGTCGTCCATGCTGGAGGCCGGGTGAAGGAAGTGGGGCAGAAGAAGCGTGCTAGCCTCTGCGGGCAAAACTGCGCGTTTTTACAAGCCTACAGCCATGTACGTATTGCATCAGGGGCTCAGCAGATCCTCTTCTAGCTTGGCCCTGCTAAGCCAGAAAAGAGTGCGAGAATGTTGAAGGCTCGCTCACTACTGGGCTCCTCGCATCAGTGGCCTCCTTTTTGTGATGAAAAGTGATTATAATGATAAAAGGGGTTTTGCAAGGCTTCAGCTGGAGAGCAGTCGTGGGATAGCTCGGATCCCTCACTGGGAGTATCATCTGCGATTTGACGAGAACGAAGGTTGCCAAAGTCGTCGTTGGGTGAGTTTGTGTTAGATGGAGGAGGGGTGCAGGGCGGAAGGTGCCAGCGAAGGATGTGCTGGATCGTTTCAAACGCCTCAACAATGGTATGTGGATCCGAACTCAGGCCGGGAGCAACAAACAGGTCTCATTCCTCTTTTCATCCCTCCCCAAAGGTTTGATAAGAAAATGGTTGGTTGGCAGCGATATTTGATGAGCGGTGATCGTCTGGAGCGATCGTTGGACTACGTGACGTGCAACAAGGAAGAGTGCGGCTATTTGGACCGCATGATGTCACCCTTCTGGCTGCGCCCCAAATACTACCTCCCTGAGGACGACCCCTTCCATCGCTATCAGGCATTCCCTTCACTTTCCCCACCAGCCCTATTAGCCACTCATTCCATGCCCTAAAACAGGTTCGTCACAATCTACGCACGCCCCGCGTGGATTGGAAAGGCCGCATGCGGAGGGAGCGCCAGAAAATTCTTCTGGAAGACAGCATAGCCGACCAATATTTTCCACGATAGCACTTTCTTTTCTTTGAGAAAAATCAAATCACCGGGATGGACTAGAAAAAGCAGTGGGCAGTACATGCAGACTCTCTATCGTTACAAAACGGACTCCCAAAAACACTCGGATTTCAAGCAGCGCAAAGCGTGGCGATTTGTTCGGCAAGTTCGGCCAATTTGGCTGGCAGAGAAGCTTCAGCGGGTGAGAGCAATGTGGCGCGAAAGATGGCCTTCCTTTGCGCCTGTTCCAGATCCCTCCAAATTATCCAGCTTTTTTTCTCCACTATCACGCACAGGGATGTGAAGCTGGACCTATTCTTAGCCTCAATGGCCAGCTGAAGATAGGCCTTGGCAATGACCTGAGCCCGGTCCAGCCAGAGCTTGCTCACACGCACCACCTCCTCCCGCTCCGACTCTTCCTCCTCCTCCTGCCACCATTCTCTCTCTGGCTCCCAGCAAGTGGCCATGTGAGACGGGCAGGAACGGAGTTGTTGGAGGTCTGAGCGGTGGCCAAGTGTGATGGGGTTTCGGCGAGGACGCGGAAGGCGCGTAGACAGCCGGCCCCCAGCAGCTGGAGGCAGTCCTTCAGCAGACGCTCCCGCCAGTTACCGCCTGTGCAGCAGGGTTCTGAGAGGGAGGGAGAAAAGGGTATTGGGAGGTTAGGCCAACCAGGCTTCTCAGCCACGGCCAGTTGGTACTCCAGCAGCGCCACTCGCTCCAGCTGTAGTCGGAGGGCGGACAGGGCTATGGAGGAGCTCGGCTCCGGGATCCGGGCGAAGATGTCCACCGCCGCCGAGTACTCACGCTCCGCCAGGCTGCGAGCCTGTCGTGCCTTCCGATTGGACGCCTCGTCCTGCCAGCCCTGTCTTTATCACCCCATTGGGGGATCTTTGGGGGAAGAGCCTTCTCCCGGAAGGCCTTGTGGTGCAGGCTGGCGAGGCGATAGTGGATGCGGAAGGACTGGAGGAGGGCGTGGGCGGCGAGGGAAGGATGCGCGTAGTCACTCAACACCACTCCAAACTGACGCAGCGCCGACTGCATCAGCTCCACCAACTCCCGCTCCACCTTCAACTCCCATCTTCACTCAGCTTGAGTTTGAGTGCTGGCACAGGTGGACCTCAGGAAGTGTGTATCGGTTGAGGGGCGGTCGATCCTGCAGCTGGTTGGCGAATATGAAGTAGGCGCTGGCCAGCTCCGAGGTGACCATGGCCCCAATCTGGCTTGCCTCTGAAGCTTCCCACGACTTCATGTCAGAAACCTTTTCTGCCCCATCATCGGAGGAACCTTTCCTGGTAGGCCTTAGGTGACTCTCGCCGCTCAGCACTTCCAAGGCTTCTTCGTAGTAGGCGATGGCCTGGAGGACACTACATGAGGTTAGGAAAGAGGAAGGGAGGAAGCAAGTGTGCCTTTAGCATGTGCTGTCGCTCGGAGTCGGTGAATTGGGCGAGGGATCGCATGGCGGCCCTGGCCAGTGCCCGCTGTACCTTGCCGCAGTTGTTGAGGAGGAGGGCGGAGTTGAGGCGGTCTCCGGCCTCCTTAAACCGACTCAGCCCATCCTTGTAGAACTCCAGCGCCGAGCGCCCCAGGTCAGCCACCTCCGCCTCCGAAGCTTCCTCTACAACCTCACCGAGTTAGGCAAGTAGGAAAGAGAAGAAATTGACCTTGGGGGGAGTGGGCAATGGCGTCGGTGAGTTTGCGCGTCTGGAGGGTGCCGAGTTCGTTGAGGGCGTTGCCGAGTTTGCGCAGGATGTCCGCCTTCTCCGTCGTCTCCGTCCCGGTCAAGAAGGCCAGGAATCGGCTGCTCTCCTCGCCACGGTCTGCAGATTCTCTATCCACTTGATATGAGGGACAGAGGTATGAGGAAGCAACGCTTGCGGACGATCTTCAAAGCAGCCTCGTAGCATTCCTTGGCCCTGAGGAGTGGAAGCGTCTGCTGCGGTTGGCCAGCCACTTGCTGCAGCCCCTCTGTGGCCCAGGCGTATTCTTAATCACCCCATATCTTCTCGCTCCAAAAGGTGTGCCAACTATTGGTAAAAGGTCCAACGATTGGGCCATTTTCTGGCGGCATCCTGAAGCTGTTGAGCCTGCTGAAGGATGCGCGCATCTCTAAAGTGCGGCTGCCTTTCCAGTTCCCCCATCAACTGTAAATTTGGCCTTTCATCAATGTCGACGGAAGAGAAACAATTTCCACCCAATTCTACTCCGTTCTAGTTGTGTCCAATATTGCTTCCGATACTACCGGGATGACGTGGTAAGGAGCAAGCAACCTTGGCGTGCTGGAAAAGTGCATCGTGCCTGGCGTAGACGAAGAAGATGTCGCCGGCGAGGAGCAACAGGGCCGGTGTGAACTCCCGCTCCAGCTCCTTAGAACACCATTTCACTCTTCTCAGAGACACTGCTCCGCTCCAGGCTCACCTGACATCTTTTCAGGGAACGACTCAGGGACCCCGGGGACCTCTCCGCTGCCTTCACTGACGCGCGAACTCCGCCTGAGTATATGGTGAGATGGATGCTGAGAGCTGAGGAGATGAGTAATTGTTGGCTGACTGAGGCACTGGAATGCCCAGGAGGTGTAGCGTACGGCTCGCCCTTGGTTCCCCAAACGACTGCTCGCCTCCGCCAACAGACGATAGGCTACCGCTGCTTGCACCAGCACCATGCACCGTAACTCTGCAACCTCCCTTCTCTTCCATTTTCATCCACCTCATGAAATCTTAGAACCAGTCTGCCATGGCGAAGCAGTTTTGGTAGTAATAGCAGCCTCTTGGTTTGCCTTCTGGTCGCGATAGCGCATTGGTATCGCTCCTCCACCATCACCTACATGGACTCTCTTGTTCTCATTGTTAATTCTTGGGACATTCTACCTTCACCTGAAGTAATCACTGTCTCTTCCTCGGTCGCAGCCTCTTTGAAGATTTCCGAGCACTCCAGTCCCTGAAAAACTGCCCTCCAAGATGTGGCATAAATGTTTGAGAATGGAATGAACATCAAAAATATGCTCCAGAGCCTGCTTGCAGCAGTCGTCGAGACTGGTGGAGTTGGGCAGGGGGCTATTGTTTGCCGAACTTGGTGTCCTGTGTGCCAGAGGAGGTCTTTGAGAGGAGTGAGAAGTGAAGAAAGGGTGAACTTGTCGAAGACGCCCTTCTGGCAGCCGCTGATCTTGAGGACGTCCATGGACACGCAGGTGGAGGCCTCCCCCTGTTTGGACTCTTCAACATACAAGGCGGGTGAAGCAGGAGAGAATGGAGGAGGAAAGAAGAAGACCCTGCCATCCGTCCTCGTCCAGACCCCAGCCGCTGTGCTCGCATTCGCTCTCCTCGTCCTCTTCCTCCTCCTCCCGACCTCCACCGCCACTCCCATAGGCCAGGTAGAGGTTGGCCAGCAGGTAGTGCACCGAACCCACCACCTCAAACACTCTCTCCATTTACACTGACCCACTCATCATGCACGAAACATGCCTGAGGATAATGGTTGCGATTGAGTAGGCGGAGGGCAGAGTTGAGCAGGCGATAGACGCTGTTGAAGCACCTGCGAGTTCGCCCAGAGTCCCCCTCCGCTGCGTCTCTCAGCAGGTTCCGCCCTACGCGGTACATAAGCATACCCACTGGCACTGCAATCCTCCTTTATTCCTCTCCAATCACTCGCTCCATCTCCAAGAAGGCATTTCAATTTATCACTCGCTAGCATGCCAACTCGGCAGTTTATGCAAGAAGCTTGACCCTAAAGTATTAAGAGTTAACCAACGAGCCGTTTTACTTTCAAATTAAGTTTATACATTTTTGGACAGAGATCAGTACGTTTGAAAATATCTGCGCTTTTCCTTGCAGTATTTCATTAATAAACAATTATGATTGAAAATGTGGCGCTTATTGCTTTTTTAAAACTTTACTTCTGCGTAGCTCACAATTCCCAACTTTTTCTAGCGCATTTTTTTTGAATATTTGCTCAATGTTGTTTTTTGCGATAATCAATTGTTGTTTTTGAATATTCGTAATTTCGTATTCATTGAATATAAAATTGGTGGTGGAATAATGTCAATATTCGCGATTTGAGTCTACTCGGCAATTTGATGTTTCATTTTGCATAAATATCTACTGAGAAGGAGCCACATTCAGTCCCCTCAAACATATCCCCAAGAAGAAAGAAGGCCTCCCCGAAGAAAGAAGATCAAGACCAAGCAAGACCAAGAAGAACAAGGAAGCCTGCTTTGAGCGTGACGGGGCTTACGGAGCCGGCGCTCAGGGCGGGTGGGCTTGGCTGGAAGGTCCTTGCTGTCCCTGATCTTGGAGGGCCAGCAGAACCTTCCAGACTCGCCCGCCCGCCCGCCTTCCCTCCCTCAACCTCTCACCTCCCGGCTGGGTGTGTAGAGGCTTAAGAAGGGGGCTGGCAACGATCTCTCAAGGGACGCGCACACCTGCTTTAAAGCCATAGCACACTGTTCCCAATATCCCCTGGTGAGATCTACAAGTTGAGGGACAGGTCAAGCTTCGCTGCCATTGCCGCCTCTTCAAGAATTTGGTTACTTGGGGTTTTCCTCCTTTCCTTCCTTTCCCTCCCGTCCTTCCCCCTCCCGTCCTTCCCTCCTTCCCTCCCATCCATCCCTCTTTCCCTCCCTCCCGTTCTTCCCTCCCTCCCGTCCTTCCCTTCCCACCCGTCCTTCCCTTCCCACCCGTCCTTCCCTTCCCTCCCGTCCTTCCCTTTCCTCCCGTCCTTCCTTTCCCTTTCCTCCTGTCCTTCCTTTCCCTTCCCTCCCGTTCTTCCTTTCCCTTTCCTCCCGTCCTTCCCTTCCCTCCCATCCTTCCCCATCATCCTTTCTTCCCATCCTCTCCTTCCTTTCCTCTCGTCCCCCCTTCCCTCCCGTCCTTCCCTCCCATCCTTCCCTCCCGTCCTTCCCTCCTATCCTTCCCTATCATCCTTCCCTTCCATCATTCCCTCCCCGTCCTTATCTTCCCTCCCGTCCTTCTCTCCCATCATTCATTTACCTCCCATCGTCCCCTTCCCTCCCTTCTATCCTTTCATTCCCTCTCGTCATTCTTACAGCTTCAAACTTTTTTCAGAGCACGCCATAACAATATAAAAATTTCGGAGCAGATTCCACAAGCAGATGATGTATTTCTTTGACTTTTGGCTCGGGAAAATTGATTTTTCGGAGAAAAAAGTCTTGTTGGTGGTACCAGTTTTATTAATTTTGAATATGATCTGGCGATTTCAAAGCTATTGTGTTTGGGGACCCATTAACTATCAACTTGCGAGGTGATGCTCAAATCAAGTTATGCAAAATAAATAGAAATGCCCTCAGTTCAATGAGGCAGAAAAGGGTACCGGTGAAGGGATTGGTGTCCTCCTTGGGTCCTCCCAGATTGGTGCAGAGTGAACTGAGGTCGTAGAGTTTGACGACCTCATCGTTTTCCGCTGCAGACAGATCAGTTTTTGTAGGAAGGTGAGTGTAAGGTAAGGAGAAGAGGTAGAGGACCTTTGAAGAGCCAGTAAGTGTGGCCCTCCTTGGTAGCCTTGTCTTTGAGGAAGCTGAGGAGGTTTCCAGCCACGCTCTTCACCACGCCGGGGTCGAAGCCGGACTCCGGCAGATTCGGCAGATCCTCCGTCTTCACCATCTCGTACTTCTGCAATGCACGGATAGGAAGATGGACTTAGCAGACAAAGTTGGCAGAAGGAACCTGAACAATGCCGTCGAGGTGGTAGCACATGGCGACCTCTGGCACGTTGCACATCAGCTGGTCCAACCAGTAGTCCAGGCCTGTGAGTACGCTGATCGGCTTCTCCATATCCCTGCAATACTTCGCCCAGCTAGCTTAGAAGCAAGGCAAACAGGCAAGGTAACCTAAGGCGCAGGGTGACGCAAGGATGTGTGCCGCAGCCGAAGATGGGGAGATTGGTGCCAAGGAGCATGGTGATGTCCTCGAAAGTCCACAGCACCTCTCGCTCGTAGCCGAAGCTCCGGTAGCGCCCCCCGCTCCCTCCGTCTCCTCCGCCCTCAAACACTGCTTTTTCATTCCCATTCTTTCATCCTCCTGGTTCTCTGGAAGGAAACCTGGTTCTCCTGGTCCTCCAGTGGATCGGGCACAAGGCGATGCCGCTCCGACTCCATCACCTCGCCTGCCTCTGCGCCTTTGGCCAGCACCGACTGCTCTGCCCCTCCTTCCAGGCTGGACAGGTGTCAGTTTCGTGAAAGAGAAGGAGGCAAAAAGAAGGTGTACCTGTGGTAGAGGAACTTGGAGAGCATGAGGCGCTCCTTCATGTCCTCGGGGCCAAGAGCGAGGGGGATGCGGGCGCCCTGCGGGGACTCCATCAACACCCCCATCATGAACGTCTTCAGCCACGGCCAGTCCTCCTTCAAACTCTGCATCTTTTGAAACCACCCACCAACTTTCTGCTCTCCCACCTCTTGCAAACGAAGGAGCATCCGTGGGGAGTCGAAGCTGTCGATGAGCAGCGTTTTGCCCACTCTGTGCACCAGCATGGATGTCGTCGGGCCCTGCAACACGGCTTCCTTGACCTCTGATGCATGAGCAGTGGGAGAAAGCTCACCCCGAAGGCCATTTTGAGAAGCTTCTTCACATTCTCCGTGTCCGTGATTACGTCCACCTTCGCCACGCTCTCCAGCGACTTGTTCGCCATGCGAAAACTGAAACCAATCCAATGCAGCCACTGAGATATGAGAAGGTGAAGAGAGGGAACCTTGGCAGATCGCCATAGGTCTTGGCGGAATGGTCGTGGGCGAAGAAGGCTTGGCCTTTAAGCCAGTTCTTGGGCGGCTGCTTGAGGTCTGTGGCCAGCTCCAGCTGGCGATACAGCACCGGCTCCTCTTCTTCCCTACAAACCAACATCTACTTACGAATCTCTTGAATGCCTTCATTTCCATCAACTTATGCCGATATTGAACGATGGCTGATGACTTGACGTCCTTCGCCATCTTGCTGCTTCTACTTTCTCGTACCTTCTGGGCTTCAAAGCCGTCAAATGCGCAATAATCGCCAGCTTAGCCTGAATGAAGAGGAATTGCGCAGTTGCCTGACTGCTATTTCTGTCACAGGACGCATGAGTGGGGCGGAGAGGGATTGTGACAGTGTCTGACTCACTGGGGTCATGGCTGGAGTGGTGCCCATCGTGGATGGCTACTCCGTAGGCCAACGACTCGGCCAGGGCTCCTATGCTACTGTCTACAAAGGTCCCAAAATTCCTTTTCACCTCAATAAAGAAAAGGGCTAAGGCCTATTGTTTACTTTGCAGCCGTGGCCAATGCCCCGGGTCCGTCTGGTGTTAGAGAGACCGTGGCCATCAAATGCATCGACTTTGCCCGTACTCAGGTGCCCATGTTCAGCACAAATCAAAGATGCTGGATAACGCAGAAAATTATTGAGACGTCTAAAACGGCGCAGGACAATCTGATCGCAGAGATTCGAATTCTGAAAAAGATGCGGCATCGGCACATTGTTCACCTCATCGACTTTCGCTGGGACCGCCATTGGGTCTACCTCATCACCGAGTACTGCGGCGGTATTCTGACCCTTTTAGGAGGTGGTCTGAAGATGAAGATGGGGGTTGGAAGGTGGTGACTTGAGCGCCTTCATTCGATTGCACCGGGCACTTTCTGAGGGTGTGGTGCGAAAGTTCCTTCGACAGTTGGCCTCCGCAATGCGCTATCTGAGAAGCCACGGCTTGGCTCACATGGACCTCAAGCCTCAGAATCTTCTCCTCACCTCCAGGTTTTCCAATAACAAACGGATTCAAAGCATTAATTAGTTTGCAATAATGTTTAGTTTGTTGGTTCTGTTTTCAACTGATTCGCTCAGATTGATTGAAGCATATGACTCAGGTACAATCCGATGCTGAAGCTAGCGGACTTCGGCTTTGCTCAGCACTTACGAGAAGATCTCAAAAGCGGATCTGCTTTTAAGGCACTTTTCAAAAATTTCGTTATGTTTGAAAAAGTAGATTGAATCTTGCCTTTTTGAAGGGCTCCCCATTGTACATGGCACCAGAAATTCTCCATCGCCGCTCTTATGATGCTCGAGTGGACCTTTGGTCTATTGGCATAATTCTTTACGAATGCCTTTTTGGTAACTTCTTTCAAATTCCTAGTTTTAATCTAAGCTCTGCTCTCCTTGCTTATAGGTATGGCTCCATTCGCGGCGTCGTCGGTAGAGGAACTGGTTGCTAAGATCAAATCCACAAGCACCATCAACGTCCCCACCACTCACACTCTTGCTGGAGGCATAGACTATGAATTGACCCAGCCCTGCCAAGTCCCATTTTCGCCCAGTAGTCCTGAAATACCTAACCTCCAAAGCTGGGTTCAGAATCTGCTTCACTGCCTGCTGCGCCCCAGTCCTGCCGACCGCATCACCTTCGACGAGTTCTTCACCCATCCCTGGGTGGATCTCGTTCATGCTCCCACCGACGATGCATGGACCAAATCCAAATCCTTAGGTTTCTTCTTCTCCTCTCTCCCATCTGAATGAAGCCATGATGCTTGATGTGCAGGGGAAGAAGCAGAGGCAGAGAAAGACCCGGCTGCCAAGGTCCGCCTCTACGTCCAGGTAGTGGGTAGGAAAATGTCGATAGAGACGAAGTGTGTGTGCATTGAGGCGGTGGAGTATGCGATGGGAGCGTTGGAGGGGGCAGAAAGCGCCTCTGAGGCCGCCGCCATGCGAGCCTCCATTCGATCCTTACTACGCAAGGCTGAAGCTGTCCGAGACTCCTTCCGTTCAAGTCTCACACTCTCCTCCTCCCTGCGGTGGAATTCCTCTTCTTCTTCTCCTGATGTTTCATTACTCCCCCTGTTTCAGGAAGCCAAGTCGTCCGCCGAGACCCAAGCGCAGCGCCCAGATAGCAGAGGTGGACACGGGTCAGGAGTCCGTGGTTTCCCAAATCGCCGACTCCCAGTCTCTGCTCAGCCTCTGGAGCGGCGTCCCTGAGGTGCTTCAGTCCATGGAAGACGATGCTTGAGTGGCTGCTGGATATGTTTAGGTGAAAGCAGCAGTGACAGTGGCGGCCGCAGCTCGAGAGTTGGTGAACGAGGACCGCTACGCGGAGGCCCTGGCCAAGTACCAACTGGCCATTCAGTCTGCGATTCAGTTGGGAAGCACCAACCGGCTTCTACTCTCGTCAACTGGAGAAATATTGAAGAATTCTGAAAGAAGAGCCGTTGGGCGAGCGAAGAGAGGCGCTCAAGACGGAGGTTGCCGTCTGGCTGAAGTTCGCCGAGGACGTGAAGAAGTATCTAGAGGTGGCCTTTGGGTGGAGGGGAGAAGAAAGGGGGAGAGAAAAAGCGGAATTGCAGATGACGGGTTTGGGTCTGTCCAAGATGGCGGAGAAGGAGGAAGCAGTTGTGGCGGTGGAGGAGGAGAGTCGTCGTTTGTTCGCTGCAACTTCTCATGCTTCATGCCGCCTTATGTGATTCAGAACGCCTTTTTCAGCTCCGCCTTACCCCAACCCGTAGCTTTGATTTCTAGTCACGCCTGGTTAAGAATGTGTTATGCGATTGAGAGTGTTTCAACAAACATGGACTCTGTCAATTATCAATTCTCGATGCATACCTGCCTCAGAATTAACAAAAGCAAGAGTAGAAGGGCATAAAATTTAAACTTATGAAGTGAAACACCAACAAGTATATGGCGCAAAGCGCAATAGGTGACCGCGGAGCGCTTACATGTTGCACAAGGTATTATCGCCTATCGCCAATAGATGCGCGGCCTTGTTCAACTTGTAATAAATGAAATATATAATGACCAAGTCAGCTCAAGAAATAATAAAATGACAATCAAAGGTACAAAGTAACAAATTGGTATAAGTACATTTTTGGTTTCTGAGGCATTTAAATGATAAACAATAATCTAAATAATAATAAATAACAAATAAAAGTAAAATGCAAGTTTTCGAAAAAAATTCGAAATTCGAGGTCTCCATTTTCGAGGTTTTTTGACCATAAATCAAGAAATTCAAAAAATGGCGCCAAGCGCACAAAAACGTCCCGAGCCACCACCTAGACGGACCTCCATGCAAAATTTCAGCCAATTTCATTGAAAAACCGAGGAGTACGGGCTGCGGTACCACACACATATATATATATACTAGTAATATTGGTCAGTGGCCGCGCTTTGCGTGCCCACCCTTGTAAATAATCAATTACAAATTGTCAGATGCTTAAATGAAAAAAGCTGTATTACAAATTCCATTTATTGGCTATACAATAAATTCAAAACTGATTATTTAAAGGACAAGAAATAGCCATAAATGTACACATTGCATCATGGCCTTCCCAGCATGCCTGGCTCAAAAATCTCAAATAATGCCTGAGAATGCTTTAGGTCAATGCACATCATTCGCATAGCCTGGGAAAACACTGACTCAACCTTGCCTTGAATAATTACTTAATTCATCCCAAATACATCAGGCTCCTGGGTAGGCCGAAAATGAAAAAATTTGCATCAGTCAATCCATTTTTTAAAAAACATTTGACTCAAAACTTTGAAAACTAACCTCTGGATTTAATGCATAACTCTTGTAGCTTCAATTTAAAAAAAAGTCCGACAGAAAAAGTTAAAATCTGGATGAGTTATAGGGTTTCAAAGTCAAAAAATGGCCAAAAACGGCAAAAATGGACACATTTTCGATTATTTCATATTTTCAGCATTACCCATACACTGCGCGCCCCAAAAAATATTGAATAACTCGTCAAAAGCCATGCAAAGAGCTATCATATGCCAAGATAAGTAAAGAATCCAGGTGGCGCCGAGGCACCCCCCAAAATGGCATCACCCGTATTATATAAGATATATATATATGCGGACAGACGGACGAACAAGGTATTCTCGGCTGTTGCCAAGATGCGCGGCCTTTGATCCAGATAATAACCTAAGCAATTCCTTTTAACTGCTTTAAGATACTGCCGCAGCAAACGTATCTGCCAAATCGAAGCTGAGTTTATTGAAAAACCATTAATTTATGGTTGTTCGAATTTTTGAAACATCAAGATTTTAGGTTTTTGACTATAAATCAAGAAATAATAAATGTGTCGAAAAATTCCATTATCAACTTCAATATATCACCATTAGAGACGTACATGCCAAAATTCAACTGATTTCATTGAAAAACCATCGATTTATGGATGTTCAAATTTTTGAAACATCAAGAATTTAGGTTTTTGGCCATAAACTGAGAAATAACAAATATTTCGGATATTCCTTTTGCCAGCTTCAAGATAGCAGCTCGACGGACGTACCTGCCAAAAATCAGCCAATTTCGTTGAAAAACCAGTGATTTATGAATTTTCATACTTTGAAACATCAAAAAATTGAGTTTTGGGCAAAAATCGAAAAATTACGTCAAGCCCAAAAAATGGCCTGGAGATACCACCTAGGCGGACTTTCATGCAAAAAATCAGCCAATTTCGTCGAAAAACCAGTGATTTATGAATTTTAGTAGTTTGAAACATCAAAAACTTGAGTTTTGGACAAAAATCGAAAAATTACGCCAAGCCCAAAAAATGGCCTGGAGATACCACCTAGGCGGACTTTCATGCAAAAAATCAGCCAATTTCGTTGAAAAACCGCGGAGGCCCGGCCCTGGACAGACATATATATATATATATATATGCGGACAGACAGACGCAAAAATGGGGTAACTGGTTAAGCTGGCCTTGGCCGCCCGCCGCTTCGGGCAGGGCGCCAGAGCTCCTCCGGCCTCCGGGCACGGGTGCTACGGCCCCTACGCTTCGCCTAGCATGCTTCGCATGCTAGGCTACGCTCCGGGGCCTCCGCACCCATGCCCTCCGGCCTCCGGAGCTCTGACTGCCCTGCCCTCCGCGGCAGGCGGCCTTCGGCCGCGCCAAAATGGGGTAACTGTTAAAGCAGGCCTTGGCCGCCCGCCGCAACGAGCAGGGCGACAGAGCTCCTCCGGCCTCCGGGCATGGGTGCTACGGCCCCTACGCTTCGCCTAGCATGCTTCGCATGCTAGGCTACGCTCCGGGGCCTCCGCACCCATGCCCTACGGCCTCCGGAGCTCTGACTGCCCTGCCCTTCGCGGCAGGCGGCCTGCGGCCGCGCAAAAATCCAATATTAAGGAAATTTTCTGCTGTGAGGGTGAACATTGCATCTCAAAAGGAAAAGTCTGTAGTTTCTCAACCATTTTCAAAAGTAAGCACAGATTTGGAATCGTTATATACGACTTGTGAACAAAAAAACTCAAGTGTTATGTTCAGTTATCAGCCGTTCAGCTGCTACTAATTATTGATGCTATTGTCATGCATGAAAGTTTGTCACTCAAGAGGGCAAGTCTGTGGTTTCTCAACCATTTTCAAAAGTAAGCACAGATATGGAATCGTTATATACGACTTTTGAACAAAAAAACTCAAGTGTTCTGTTCAATTATTAGCCGTTCAGCTGCTACTAATTATTGATTCTACTGTCATGTGTGAAAGTTTGTCACTCAAGAGGGCAAGTCTGTGGTTTCTCAACCATTTTCAAAAGTAAGCACAGATATGGAATCGTTATATACGACTTGTGAACAAAAAAACTCAAGTCTTCTGTGCAATTCTCAAGATTACAGGAGCTACAGTGCAAAAACCGTATATTGCAATTTTCAAACCTTTCTACCCAAAAAAGTAATGTTTCAAATGCTCGGAAACCGGGTCTACCCCTCCAGATCTTCCTAAAATTGCATTACCTTTCAGGGAAAAAAAGTTTGTCCAGATCCGTTGAGAATTCGCCCGTTCCCAGCATTTCCAGATACAAATATATATATACTAGTAATATGGGTCAGTGGCCGCGCGTCGCGCGGGCACCCGTTTCATTCAGCATCTTTAGTTTCTTCTTTTTTCATCCACACTTTACAGCATTTTTAGTTTATTTTAATTTATTGTTAGCATAAAATACTTAATACATTGACTGCCGCCTATTGATCACATGTGTCTTGATGTAATGCTGATAAGAATTCAATTCTTCAGCTCAGCAAATGCATTTGAAGTTTCACCAATAGCAGAAACTCCACTCAATAAGATCAAGGACTGCAAACATTGCAAACTCAATAAGATCAAGGACTGCAAACATTGCATGCAGTCAAAACGACCTCTGGCATTGAACACCGGCAAATACCTACTAATGAATAACTTGAAACATCAGCTCACTGAGTAGGGTCAAAATCACGAAAATTGACTTAACTCAATGACGTTTTTAACAAATAAAATGGTAATGAAACAAAAATGTAAATAGATGGTCTTATACAGAATAGTTCAGGCTTGAATTTAAAAAAAAGTCCAACAGAAAAAGTTATAAACTGGAGGAGCTATGGCGTTTCAAAGTCAAAAAATAGCCAAAAATGCCAAAATCGCACACATTTTCAACCATTTTTCATATTCAATATTATTGGAGCACAGTGCGCCTAATATATGTTGCACAACTCGCTGAGATCTATCCAAAAAGGTATCATATGCCAGGATATATTTCGAATCCAGCGTGCCCAAGTACCCCTCCCAAAATGGCATCACCCGTATATAATAAGATATACGCATATATATAACTGGTACCATCGGCAAGCCGAAATAAAGCTCTTTTCTCTTGAATAAAAAACGATTGCCCCGAGTGTAAAGCCAAAGAAATTGCCCTACTACTAGTGAAATCTGCTTGTGGGACATTTGCATTTTGTTTTCGCGCGCAGTTTCAGTACTCTTTTCAGGCGCGCTCAAAAAAAAATGCAGGTGACACACCCGATTTCACTAGTAGTAGGGCAATTTCTTTGGCTTTACACTCGGGGCAATCGTTTTTTATTCAAGAGAAAAGAGCTTTATTTCGGCTTGCCGATGGTACCAGTTATTTCCTCAACTTTAAAAGCATTCAAAAAAAATTGATGAGTCAGGATTCGAACCTGCATGATAGACCAAGCAGTTCAATCGCTTGCACCACTACACCACTTGTCCACATGGCTGATCCCAGTGACTGAAGATTATTTTACATGCTTGAAGGAGGGCTAGGACCGGATGGGAGGGT
>JASANA010002330.1:0-12676 GCA_030248095.1 Ptycholaimellus sp. GST1_10
TGCAAATTGGATCCAGAAGTGTGGTTAGTTCTTCAGTTAGCCACAATGTGGTAGGTCATGCAAATTGGATCCACAATTGTGGTTAGTTCTTTAGTTAGCCACAATAAGGTAGGTCATGCAAATTGGATCCAGAAGTGTGGTTAGTTCTTCAGTTAGCCACATTGTGGTAGGTCGTGCAAATTGGATCCACAATTATGGTTAGTTCTTCAGTTAGCCACAATATGGTAGGTCATGCAAATTGGATCCACAATTGTGGTTAGTTCTTCAGTTAGCCACAATGTGGTAGGTCATGCAAATTGGATCCACAATTGTGGTTAGTTCTTTAGTTAGCCACAATATGGTAGGTCATGCAAATTGGATCTACAATTGTGGCTAGTTCTTCAGTTAGCCACAATATGGTAGGTCATGCAAATTGGATCCACAATTGTGGCTACTTCTTCAGTTCATCATGATCATGAAACCTTGGAGAGGTCTGTAGCAGCAGTTCAAAAAAAGTTTCGAAACTCCTGAACAGTGCAATACTGCTACAAGGCTATCTTTGGGGGCCTTTTAAAGCCTATTACCAACCAAAGAGCCATCAAAGACCTGTCAGATTTGCACTGACATCTTTTGGAAAGCGCCCAGCTTCTATACTTTTGAGCTAAGGTATTATGATCATGAAACCTCGGAGAGGTCTGTAGCAGCAGTTCAAAAAAAGTTTCGAAACTCCTGAACAGTGCAATACTGCTACAAGGCTATTTTTGGGGGCTTTTTAAAGCCTATTACCAACCAAAGAGCCATCAAAGACAGCAGCAGTTCGAAAAAAGTTTCGAAACACCTGAACAGTGCAATACTGCTACAAGGCTATCTTTGGGGGCTTTTTAAAGCCTATTACCAACCAAAGAGCCATCAAAGACATATATATATATATATGCGGACAGACGGACGAAAAATGGGGTAACTGTATAAGCGGGCCTTGGCCGCCCGCCACTCGTTGCAGGGCGCCAGAGCTCCTCCGGCCTCCGGGCACTGGCTGGGGGGCGACTGATGTGGCTGCAGTGTTAGTGACTCTCTGGGTTGGCGCTGTAAGGTTTGAATGTGCCTGGATTAATCAGGGATGGGTCAATGGCTACTGATATGTCTGGCTCTACTGGGTCAGATGGTGGTACTGGGCTTCCTAAGGGTGGTGATGGAGCGAGCACTCAGGGGGGAGCACCTCACGCGTTCCAACTACCACCTGTAGGCTCAACTATGCCGCCTCCTCTTGATCCACTCTCTTATGCCGTGAAAGCACAGAGGCTGGCTGGATGGGAGGGGTGGATGGGGGAAAAAGGAGGCGGATTGGATGTGGCTCTGGAACGGTGGCGGCCTTGCCTGAGTAAACAATGAGGGAGAAGGAGTAGGATAGGAGGCATACAAGTGTGGATTGCAGGTTGTCTGCGTTAGGTGATGAACAAGATGTGCTCCAACTGTGGCATGGCAGTCTGCCCCAGCTACGTCATTTCATTGCCGCCCAGCCACCAGCATCACCACCAGTTGCCTCCAGACCCCCCAGCCTTCCTCCCAACCCCACCCTCAGCAGGCTCCAATGCCCCCCTCTCTGCTTCTCTCCCCTTTTTTCAATCCTTGCTTCTATCCCTCGACCCTCCCTCAGCAGCCCTCCTATCTTCCCTTCCTCGCCGCCCATCATCAGCTGCATCCTTTCAATGCCACCACCGCCCGCCTTCCCTACTCCTTCATCTCCTCTTCACAGCCACTTAGGCATGCTTTGTGATAGCTGCTCTTTCAGTTCATAGAGTTTGGAATAAATTTTAGATTCTCAGTCCCAAATGGAGCAGAGCAGTGGATCCAGCAGCCTTCTCTATCTTCATCTGAAGTGCCAGTACCCTCAGATGGCGGGGCAGTGCCCGTGCTCCCTCTGCACCCTCCACAGGGCTACACTCTGCTGGACTACACTCTCCTGGAGCTGTTGGAGCTGTTGGAGAAGTTCCAGCTGCCCTCACCGCCTGGCCTTGGCTGCCACGTCTTCATGCACAAGGAATTCCTGGGTTCCTCACTGGGGCCGCAGGGCTGGTGGGTGATTGAATTGGTGGATAAACTGAGATGATCAGTGCGGATAAGCTGGAAGAGCTGGTGGAGGCTTCGTGATGGGCGCATGTGGCATTGGTGGAGCAGAAGCGGGCATTGGAGGTGGCACTGGACGACATGTCAGTGCTGAGAGCTGAAAAGGTGCAGCTGGTGGCCATCCTGGAAGCCCTGATCAAGCTCTGCGAATTTGATCAGGAGGCTCTGATGACCCTAGGTGTGTCTGATGATGCCTCCACCACCCTTGAACCCCCCACCCCTCTCTTTCCTCCTAACATCATCCCCCTCATGATAATGGCCCACAAAGAGGCCTTTTATCTGTCATATGCTATTCTTATTCCCCCACTTAGATGAGATCCATAGTGTTTTCCATTGGCGATTAATGGACATTTACCAGGAGTGCCACCAGTTGCTTTGCCCTTCCCCCATCATCATTTTCCCTCCCCTTTCCCTTCCCAATTAGGCCGTGAGCGATGCTAACATTGTTGCTGTTGTTGGTGAAGTGTGGATAAAAATTGAGACAAAACAAGCTGGCAGACCGGTAGAAGACTTGCCCAGCTACGGCGTCTGGGAAGCGGAAGGAGAAGCAGGAGCAGCAGCCGAAGTTGCCGGGCAACCTGCCAGAGGAGCTCGGGGAGCAGGCCTCAGAGGAGGAGCGGAAGGAGGCCAATGCCAGGGACTCAGTCACTCTCCGTGACTGTATCATGGTTGCCTCACCTCTTCTATCCACCTAGCCTCTTCTATCATCCTCAAACCCCATAGATCTCCAACATTCTCAGTGAAATAACAACGTCCGCACCAACGTCCTACGCCACAAGTCCAGCAGGATCCAGCCCTTCACCTCTGAAGAGAAGGAGAAGGCCAAGAAGTCTGGCTCTGCCTCCACCAGCATGGAAGCTTCCCAAGAGGAGGAAGACCAGCTGCCCTCCTGCCCCCCACACCCATGTACATATTGCTCTCTTAGCGACCCTCCAGCTCTTCCAGCTTGGGCTGGATGGATCACACCACCCATAATACCCCTCCCCATTATTTTACTCCTCCCCTTGTTTCTTTATTTTCTCCTTTCTCCTCTAGGATTCTCTGATGGTTCTCCCTAGGAAAACCCCCACCCCCACACCCCACTTTTTTCCACCACTACCACCAAATAAACTAACCTATTGTAACACTGGTTTTAGTAAAGGGTCCTAGGGGAAAAATAAATGGAGATGTGGGGTGTAAAGTGGAGAAAGGGGAAAAGAAAAAAGGTGTGAGAGGAGAGAGAGAAGAGTTGTAGGGGTGTATATGGAGAGACGGTCAAGCAGCAGCAGCAGTTTGAGTACAAGCAGTAGTGATGAAAACGGGGCAGATAGGGCAGGGCCTAGTAGGGGGAGGGCAAGGAGACCAAGGAGGAGGAGGCGGGCAGAGTCTATGGGGGAGAGGGCCCAGTGGGAGCGGGGGCCTAGGGATTGTCCTAGGGGCTGGAATCCAAGAGATGTGTACTCGCTTCGAGTGGCATGGTGAAGGCTGTGGCAGCGGGGCCCCATAACTTAGGTGCACTTTGCCATCGATATCAACAACAGCCTAGAGGCTATCAATATTCGTACCTCTAGAAAGGGTAGAAATCAAACTGCCCGGGTCCCATCACAGCTGGACCTTTCACCCTCACCCACTAAGAAACCCAACAAGTCTCAGCCCCCCACCTCGTCCCAGGGCCAGGCAATGGTCCCTAACCGCGGAAAAAAAAGAATTGCAGAAACCCATCCGAAAATCCCCCTCTCCAGCTTTCCCCTCCCGGGGGACCCTTGGGGGGGGAAACCCTAACCCCCTGGGCTGGGATTGAGTAGGCAAGAGCAGTTGTTTTTTCCTGGAGGTGGCCTTTGGGCATATGCTCTTGCACTTGCCCATGGGTTCCACGACCCAGATGCAAGCCATGTACCTGCTCCTGAAGGGCAAGTGCATCAGTTCCTTTTGCTCAGCCACCACCAAATTTTCCTTCAATCACTTTATCTACCTCATCTGTTGCACCATTCAGTCCCAACCCTTCATAAGAGTGAGAGACATTGACTGGTCCATTGTGTTATATATGCCGGTTGGGGTGGTGGGCTTGAAGATGCGTCAGTGGCTAAACAGCCGCAGTGAGATAAGCATTATTGAATGGGCCAAGACAAAACGGAGTCTCTGGAACCCCGAGTAAAGGGGAGAGTCAAAAAGGTATGCAGAGCTGTGTCTTCTCAAGGTTGTGGCCTTTGGCCTGCATGATCTGAGTGGGCCAGACCAGTCCAAAGCGGCCCTCCTTTGCTTTTGGCACTCTGCTAGGCTAGGGGAGGCTGATCTGAGTCTGGCTAGGGAGGCGGGCATAGAACCGCTGAGAGGGCTGCACACGCTGCTGGCCCCAATCCTGGTAGAGAAGGCAGCGGGGATTGTCATCATCGAGGACGCCACTGCACCAGCCCTCCTCATTTGCCCAGGTGCCCCAAATTGCATCAACATCTTTCTAGCCTTTGAGTGCAGCAGCATGGACATGGCTGGAGCCTTTCCCTTTGTCATCAGTAGCCTTAAAGGTTTCTTTAGCACTCGCACCCTTTGCACCTGCTGCTATGCTTGCAGTTCACAGCTCAGACTGCACAATTGTCCTGGGGCAGAGTTTACTGTAAAGACTGGTTTCACGTAGTGCATGTTTTGGGCAGAGTTTACTGCACAGACTGCTCTCACGTAGTGCATGTTGTGGGCAGAGAATTTACTGCACATACTGTTCTCACGTAGTGCATGCTGTGGGCAGAGTTTACTGCAAAGACTACTCTCATGTAGTGGGCAGAGCCGACTGCAAAGACTACTCTCATGTAGTGCATTTTGTCGGAAGAGTTTACTGTAAAGACTGCTTTCATGCAGTGCATGGTCTGGGCAGAATTTGAGGTGACAGAAGCTTAACCTTGACTGACTGAGTTGGAAATTCAAAATTTATCTTTTTCTGATTTATTATTAATTCAAGCAATGATTTATTTGGATTTAATACAGATTAAAACTAGATAACCTAATAACCTGCTTCTGGAAATCGATTTTCTTCATCCTTCATTAATTTATCCAACTCACGATTATCAGCTGTAGGAGCACTTCCTGTTCTAAAATAATGATGCAAGCAGAAATATAAAAAGTATATGGCGCAAAGTGCAATAGGTGACCGCGGAGCACACCACCTTCCAGCTTACAAAATGAATGCATGGAATTTAGTCACTCCAAAGGGCAAAAATGTGGTTTTTCACCCATTTTCAAAAGCAAGTACAGATTTGGAATCGTTATGTATGAATTGTGAATCGAAAAACCAAAGTCCTCTGATCAATTATCAGCTGTTCAGCTGTTACTGATTATTGATGCCATTGCCATGCATGATAGTTGGTCACTCAAGAAGATAAGTCTGTGGTTTCTCAACCATTTTCGAAAGTAAGTACAGATTTGGAATTGCTATATATGACTTGTGAACAAAAAAACCCAAGTCCTCTGTTCAATTCTTAGCCGTTCAGCTGTTACTGATTATTGATGCCACTGCCATGTGTGAAAGTTTGTCACTCAAGAGGGTAAGTCTGTGGTTTCTCAACCATTTTCAAAAGTAAGCACAGATTTGGAATTGCTATATATGACTTGTCAACAAAAAAACTCAAGTCGTCTGTGCAATTCTCAAGATTACAGGTGCTACAGTGCAAAAACCGTATATTGCAATTTTCTGGCTCTTCTAGCCAAAAAAGTAATGTTTCAAATGATCAAATTCCGGGTCTACCCCTCCAGATCTTCCTAAAATATTATTAGCTTTCAGGAAAAAAAAGTTTGTCAAGATCCGTTGAGAATTCGCCCCTGGACAGCATTTCAAGAAATATATATATATATATATGTGTGTATATTTATATATATATATGTGTGTGTGTATATATAAATATATATATATATACATATATTTATATATATATAAATATATATATATACATATATATAAATAAATATATATATATATATATTATTATATATATATATATTTATATATATATATATAAATATATATATATATATACATTGGGCAAACTTTTTTTTGCTGAATGGTAATAACATTTTAGAAAGATCTGGAGGGATGGAACCCCCAGAGCATTTGAAACATTACTTTTTTGGGTAGTAAAGTTTGAAAAATGGGGTATGTTGACAAATATATATATATATATATGACTCTCAAGCATTCTGCGCTCATCTGTGTCTATTCCAACATATAGTTGTTTTTTGTGTTAATAATATATGTCTATTGTTTTCAGAACAAGTGACGTTTGTCAAAATGTGAGAATGCAACAAATACTAAACGCATGATTTAATAGCACATTTTGCCAAAATATAAAATGGATCTAATTATTGAACATGTTGACAACAAACGCAATTCACCAAGTATTTTCTAATAACTGCACTGTTTGCATGATATAAATATTGGGCATAAAAAGCCTAATTTATGAAAACCTTCATCCAACAAGTATATGGCGCAAAGCGCAATAAGTGACCGCGGAGCGCTTACACCTCCACATGTAGTAAAATCCAAAAATTAAGGAAAAATTCTGCTGTAAGGTGATCATTGCATCTCAAAAGTAAAATTCGGTGGTTTCTCAACAATTTTCAAAAATAAGCACAGATTTGGAATCATTATATACAACTTGCGAACAAAAATCAAGAGTGAAAGTCTGCGGTTTCTCAACCATTCTCAAAAGTAAGCACAGAATTAGAATCGTTATATATGACTTGTGAACAAAAAAACTCAAGTCATCTGTTCAATTCTGAGCCGTTCAGCTGTTACTGATTATTGATGCCATTGCTGTGCATGAAAGTTTGTCACTCAAGAGGGTAAGTCTGTGGTTTCTCAACCATTTTCGAAAGTAAGCACAGATTTGGAATCGCTATATAGACTTGTGAACAAAAAAACTCAAGTCTTCTGTTCAATTCTGAGCCGTTCAGCTGTTACTGATTATTGATGCCATTGCCGTGCATGAATGTTTGTAACTCAAGAGGGTAAGTCTGTGGTTTCTCAACCATTTTCGAAAGTAAGCACAGATTTGGAATCGCTATATATGACTTGTGAACAAAAAAACTCGTCTTTTGTTCAATTCTGAGCCGTTCAGCTGTTACTGATTATTGATTCCATTGCCATGCGTGAAAGTTTGTCACTCAAGAGGGTAAGTCTGTGGTTTCTCAACCATTTTCAAAAGTAAGCACAGATTTGGAATTGCTATATATGACTTGTGAACAAACAAACAAGTCTTCTGTGCAATTCTCAAGATTACAGGTGCTAGAGCGCAAAAACTGTATATTGCAATTTTCAAGCCTTTCTACCCAAATAAATAATGTTTCAAATGCTCGGAAACCGGTTCCACCCCGGCCGCGTCTGACGTGAAATCTATGACTAGTCATAAAAGGATACATCATAGCGATGGGATCCTAATTCCAAGTGCGCTGGCCTTGTCTGAGCAAGGAGTTATGATTTGACTGCTTATTTGCCTTACAGCGTAGTGCATGTTGTGGGCAGACCTGCTACAAACACTGACCTCACGTTGTGCTGTTGTGGGCAGAGCTGCTGCAAAGACTGATCTCACGTAGTGCATGTTGTGGGCAGATTTGCTTCAACGACTAATCTCACGTAGTACATGCTGTGGGCAGAGCTGCTGCAAAGACTGTTCTCACGTAGTGCATGTGGTGGGCAGCGATGCTGCAAAGTATGATCTCATGTAGCGGCTGTTGTGGTCACAGTTGCTGCAAAGACGGATCTCATGTAGTGCATGTTGTAGGCAGAGTGGCTACAAACACTGACCTCACGTTGTGCTGTTGTGGGCAGAGCTGCTGCAAAGACTGTTCTCACGTAGTGCATGTGGTGGGCAGAGATGCTGCAAAGTATGATCCCACGTAGCGGCTGTTGTGGTCAGAGTTGCTGCAAAGACGGATCTCATGCAGTGCATGTTGTGGGCAGAGCTGCTGCAAAGACTTATGTCACGTAGTGCATGTTGTGGGCAAAGCTGATGCAAAGCTTCTAGTAGTGCATGTTGTGGGCAGATTTGCTTCAACGACTGATATCACGTAGTGCATGTTGTTGGCAGAGTTAACTGCAAAGATTGATGTCACGTATTGCCTGTTGTGGGCAGTGTTTACATCAAAGACTGCTCTCACGTAGTGCATGCTGTGGGCAGTGTTTACTGCAAAGATTGATGTCACGTATTGCCTGTTGTGGGCAGTGTTTACAGCAAAGACTGCTCTCACGTAGTGCATGCTCTGGGCAGTGTTTACTGCAAAGACTGCTCTCACGTAGCGCATGTTGTGGGCAGAGTTAACTGCAAAGATTGATGTCATGTAGTGCCTGTTTTGGGCAGTGTTTTCTACGATGACTGCTCTCGCTTAGTGCATTTTGTGGGCAGAGTTTACTGTAAAACGGCTCTCACAAAGTGCATGTTGTGGGCAGAGTGTACTGCGAAGACTGCTGTCACGTATTGCCTGTTGTGGGCAGAGTTAACTGCAAAGATTGCTGTCACGTAATGCATGTTGCGGGCATAGTTAACTGCAAAGATTGATGTCACGTATTGCCTGTTGTGGGCAGAGTTAACTGCAAAGATTGCTGTCACGTATTGCATGTTGTGGGCAGAAGTTACTACAAAGACTGGTTTTACGTAGTGCATGTTGTGGGAGAGTTTACTACAATGACTGCTCTTGCTTAGTGCATTTTGTGGGCAGAGTTTACTGTAAAACTGCTCTCACAAAGTGCATGTTGTGGGCATAGTTTACTGCAAAGAATGTTCTCACGTAATGCATGTTGTGGGCAGAGTGTACTGCAAAGACTGCTCTCACGTAGTGCATGCTGTGGGCAGTGTTTACTGCAAAGACTGCTATCACGTAGTGTATAATCTGGGCAGAGCTCCTGCAACGACTGCTCTCGCGTAGTACATGTTGTGGGCAGAGCTGCTGCAAAAAATGATCTCACTTTGTGCATGTTGTGGGCAGATCTGCAGCAAAGACTGATCTCACGTAGTACATGTTGTGGGCAGAGCTGCAGCAAAGACTGCTCTCTAGTAGTTCATGTTGTGGGCAGATTTGCTGCAAAGACTGATCTCACGTAGTGCATGTTGTGGGCAGAGCTGCTGCAAAGACTGATCTCACGTAGTGCATGTTGTGGGCAGAGCTGCTGCAAAGAATTCTCTCACGTAGTGGGTGTTGTGGGCATAGTAGCTGCAAAGACTGTTCTCACGTAGTGCATGTTGTGGGCTGAAATTACTACAAAGACTGGTTTTACGTAGTGCATGTTGTGGGGGAGTTTACTTCAATGACTGTTCTCACTTAGTGCATGTTGTGGGCAGAGTTTACTGTAAAACTGCTCTCACAAAGTGCATGTCGTGGGCAGAGTTTACTGCAAAGAATGTTCTCACGTAGTTCATGTTGTGGGCAAAGCTAACTGCAAAGACTGCTCTCACGTAGTGCATGTTGTGGGCAGAAGTTACTACAAAGACTGGTTTTACGTAGTGCATGTTGTGGGCAGAGTTTACTGTAAAACTGCTCCCACAAAGTCCATGTTGTGGGCATAGTTTACTGCAAAGAATGTTCTCACGTAATGCAGGTTGTGGGCAGTGTTTACTGCAAAGACTGCTCTCACGTAGTGCATGTTGTAGGCAGAAGTTACTACAAAGACTGATCTCACGTAGTGCATACTGTGGGCAGAGTCTACTGCAAAGACTGTTCTAACGTAGTTACTGTTGTGGGCAGAGCTAACTGCAAAGACTGCTCTCGCGTAGTGCATGTTGTGGGCAGAAGTTACTACAAAGACTGGTTTTACGTAGTGCATGTTGTGGGAGACTTTACTTCAATGACTGCTCTCACTTAGTGCATGTTGTGGGCAGAGTTTACTGTAAAACTGATTTCACAAAGTGCATGTTGTGGGCATAGTTTACTGCAAAGAATGTTCTCACGTAATGCATGTTGTGGGCAGAGACTGGTTTTACATAGTGCATGTTGTGGGAGAGTTTACTTCAATGACTGCTCTCACTTAGTGCATGTTGTGGGCAGAGTTTACTGTAAAACTGCTCTCACAAAGTGCATGTTGAACTAACCACAATTGTGGATCCAATTTGCACGACCTATTTGCACGACCTACCATATTGTAGCTAACTGAAGAACCAACCACAATTGTGGATCCAATTTTTATGACCTACCACATTGTGGCTAGCTGAAAATCTGACCACAATTGTGGATCCAATTTGCACGACCTATCACATTGTGGCTAACTGAAGAACTAACCACAATTGTGGATCCAATTTGCACGACCTTCCACATTGTGGCTAACTTAAGAACTAACCACAATTATGAATCCAATTTGCAGGACATACTAATTTAAGAACTAACCACAATTGTGGATCCAATTTGCACGACCTTCCACATTGTGGTTAACTTAAGAACTAACCACAATTGTGGATCCAATTTGCACGACCTACCATATTGTGGCTAACTGAAGAACTAACCACAATTGTGGATCCAATTTGCACGACCTACCACATTGTGGCTAACTGAAGAAATAACCACAATTATGGATCCAATTTGCACGACCTACCACATTTAGCTAACTGAAGAACTAACCACAATTGCGGATCCAATTTGCACGACCTGCCACAATGTGGCTAACTTAAGAACTAACCACAACTGTGCATCCAATTTGCACGACCTACCACATTGTGGCTAACTGAAGAACTAACCACAATTGTGGATCCAATTTGTACGACCTACCACATTGTGGCTAACTGAAGAAATAACCACAATTATGGATCCAATTTTCACGACCTACCACATTGTAGCTAACTGAAGAACTAACCACAATTGTGGATCCAATTTGCACGACCTACCATATTGTGGCTAACTGAAAAACTAACCACAATTGTGGATCCAATTTGCACGACCTACCACATTGTAGCTAACTGAAGAACTAACCACAATTGTAGATCCAATTTGCATGACCTACCACGTTGTGGCTAACTAAAGAACTAACCACACAATTGTGGATCCAATTTGCATGACCTACCACGTTGTGGCTAACTAAAGAACTAACCACAATTGTAGATCCAATTTGCATGACCTACCACAGAGTTGCTAACTTAAGAACTAACCACAATTGTGGATCCAATTTGCACGACCTACCACATTGTGGCTAACTGAAGAACTAACCACAATTGTGGATCCAATTTGCACGACCTACCACATTGTGGCTAACTGAAGAACTAACCACAATTGTGGATCCAATTTGCACGACATGCCACATTGTGGCTAACTTAACAACTAACGACAATTTTTGATCCAATTTGCACGACCTTCCACATTGTGGGTAACTGAAGAACTAACCACAACTGTGGATCCAATTTGCACGACCTACCACATTGTAGCTAACTTAAGAACTAACCACAATTGTGGATCCAATTTGCACGACCTACCACATTGTGGCTAACTGAAGAACTAACCACAATTGTGGATCCAATTTGCATGACCTACCACGTTGTGGCTAACTAAAGAACTAACCACAATTGTGGATCCAATTTGCATGACCTACCACGTTGTGGCTAACTAAAGAACTAACCACAATTGTGGATCCAATTCGCATGACCTACCACAGAGTTGCTAACTTAAGAACTAACCACAACTGTGCATCCAATTTGCACGACCTACCACATTGTGGCTAACTGAAGAACTAACCACAATTGTGGATCCAATTTGCACGACCTACCACAATGTGGCTAACTGAAGAACTAACCACAATTGTGGATCCAATTTGCATGACCTACCACATTGTGGCAGTAGTATAGCAGAGGGGGCCCTTACTGCCCATCTTAACCCTTTTCGCTCGCGCTATGTCAATAAAACACTCATGATAATGCAGTTTTCGCGAGCGCTTTTAGGAAAGTGCTCTAAAAGCGCTAAAGGGTGGTAAGGGGTAGCAAGGGCAAATATGAATATACTACTAACTGTGCTTCATGCGTTCGACTTAGCTTCGTGCGCTTACGGCTTTCTTGTTTGTTTTTTCAAACACGCCTATCTCATAAAAAAGCCCACCTCATAAAAAACTAAAGTCTTGTTTTTTAGATATTTTATTTTCCCATTAAAAAAAATCACACAAAACACAAAACCATTAGCATCCAATAAAGTCCCGAAGATGTTGTTGAATCCGATTCCAAATAGTCCACCGCCGTAGGGCAGGTGATTGTGATGCAGGTGCGTGAAAGTCCTGTAGCAATGCCACGCTCGCCAGAGAATATCGCCTGCCTCTTCTGCGACTTCAGCCAGCTTCAGCAGATCTTCCGACCATTCCTCTTCCATCCTTACAAATTTGCTCTTTGAAAAATACTCAAAATAATTATCAGACATTATTTAACTCTAATTTACTGAAGATTTATCTAAGATAAAAGTTGACGGTGTAGTTGGTGAACTGATAAAAAGTCTTAAAATTTTGCTTAAGAAGGCTTTTCAGCTGTGTATACTTCTGCTTATCTCTTTCAAAACAAAAACCCTTAGTTAGCAAGATTTTCATTGCGCGTCTGATTCTTATCACTCTTCAAGCAAGTTTGTTGCAAGTCTTCTGCCTTCACATAAGTCCTCA
>JASANA010002331.1:0-16097 GCA_030248095.1 Ptycholaimellus sp. GST1_10
ACGTATTGCTATGTCCGGTCCTTTGATCACAAATGCTTCTGAAATGAATTTGGAGCGTTGGTAAACTGTCTCTAAAAATGCTGGATTTATAATGTAGAGATTTTGGAATGTCCATACCTCATCTTTTCATCCAAGCAGTTGTAAGGTTCCATCCACCATCCACATAGCCAAGTCACTTGTGCAAAACCATCCAGATTTATAGTTGCTGAGTTGGGATGCGGAATGTTTCAATATCCTTTTGATACAGCAGGACCTTTTAGCACTTCACCTGCACCCATGCATGATCGAAGTCCAAATTCATTAGCATCACTCAAGCGTAATTTAATGCCTGTTACTGGAGGTCCCACATGGTTCATATTTGCTACATCAAAAGGGTGAGTTAATGTTACAAATCCACCTGCTTCAACCACAATATATCCTTTCATAACTGCAGCACTCATGCCAAGGTGTAAAAATTTTTGCGAAACAGAATTTACAGGATCATAACATACAATGAATAGTTTGATATGACCACCAATCATGTTATTGACTTGTTTTAATGTGTCATCTTGAGGTCCAACGTTGGGGGGGGGGCGGTGGTACGTTTTCTAGATCACGTTCTTTTTGAAGAAGAGCATTGCTGACACCTGGCATTTGCAGTGCCTGATGATAAAGCTCAGTTAATGTTTTACTAGGCAGGTTAACAATGGATGGTTTTCCTGATTTGCATGTAGATTCATGAGTAGCATCTTCAGCTCCAAAAAGAATTCTACATCCCAAACAATCCATACAGTTTCCATTAGCCGCTGAGGAAGCCAGGCTAAACTCTGCCCAGAGTACAGTAAGTCATGATTTTTGAAATTTACTAGTCCCAGTTGTGCATTCCAGCAGCTTGTGCCAACAGATTCTCACGTGTTATAATAACGGGCCTTGGATTGCTGGGATGCCGTGTAAACATAATGGTATGTGTGTCGGAATGTTTTGGAAGAGTTTCCCAATGTGGCGGTGCTTCCCCATTATATTCCCGAGTTGTCAAGGCTGCTGACCTTTATTCCATTGATGCCTTCTGCTTTAGCTACAATTGCATCGCTAATGTCTTCTTCTGACATAAGAACAATTTCTTTAAGGCTTTTACACTCATTACCACATTCCAGTAGCATGTTGAGGCGATTGATTGTATCAACACATATGACCTTTAGTTCCACCGTTTGAATGGCATAAATAAGAGTTTTTAAACACCAAGATGTGGAAAGATGTATTGATATTCTTGAATGAATTGTAAGGGATAGATCTATGAGAGTTGCTTCAGGACAAGGATTTGATAGAATGCCTACTTCTTTGATTATTGTCCCTTCTCCCCCACTGCTGCCAGGTAATCCATGGGCAATAGATATTGTTCGTTTAAGCACAGTTTCCCAATTTATCCATGAAACTTCAGTTGCTCCTGTTTTGACATAACCTATTGCACTGCGTTACTCAATTGCCTTGATTGGAGCCATGAATCAGAGCTTGGTGAATGGTAGATATGTTAGGAAATGGTGATGATGCCATTGTATTTTCAGCGACCTCCTAGAGCAATCCTTGATCCATCATCTAACAAAGTCGATTGTATGGCAACACGCCTAGGACCTTCCGAAAGTTCTCTGCGCCCAAAATGTGAATTTCCATTATCATAAAAACCATTTGTTTCATTATTAGCCATAGCTTTAAAAAATATGATTTTTGCTGAAAAAATTTTGCTTTCTGATAGTCTAATTTTTACAATCGCTTGCCCCATTAATTAGTATTTAGACCATTATAACACTACACACTATTTATTGAAAACTAATCTTGTGCAACCATCAATTTGGATATAAATGGAGACAAAACTAGCCTATAGCCACACGTTATAATGCTTAATGCGAAACTATAGCTTATTATACATTGAAACCATATAATATAGTGGTAGTGCCATTTTTTTGACCACAGACTTTTCATCTTGAGTGACAAACGTTCACACATGACAAGAATAGCATCAATAATCAGTAGCAGCTGAACGGCTGAGAATTGCACAGAAGACTTTGTTTTTTTTGATTAACAAGTCATATATACCAATTCTGAATCTGTATTTACTTTTGAAATTGGCAGAGAACCACAAACTTAACCTTTTTAGAGAAAATGGTCACTCTTGTATGAAATCATTCCTTGATTCGGCATCTGCTACAGGTGAATGTGGAAGGCGAAATATACTCCGCGGTCACCTATTGCGCTTTGCGCCATATACTTGTTTCATGGTTATTATTATGTTCGTTCTGACAAATGTCAGAAATCTATTTTATTGATGAAGGAGATAATACTTCGAAACGTTTAGAAATTTGTGACTATATCACTTTGATACTTCAGCCTCTCCTTCAGCCCCTTAGCCCTTGTACAAATCTTCTAAGCCTAGTTCAATGTAAAGAGGGAGTTGGGGAAGGAGACCCGAGAGAAGACCCCCATGCCTTTCAGACCACCCCAAAAACACTCACAGAATGAGTTAGATCCAATAAGCAAACAAAGGCCTAAATCACCTATATTTCCTTATATATCTAAATAATTAATAACAAATCAAGGATAGGGATTGAGGGGCTATCCCTATGCGCGATCTTCATCTGAAGACAAGCCGAAGACAAACCCCCACTCAGACTTTGCATAAGTGGGAAATCTTGAAATTTAGATTTTTTTCTTGAGTTATATATCCCTGCTTATCTAGGGCTCTATATGAGACAAAAAATTTTTCTCAGAACATGATTCTGAGTAGGGAGGATTATTAAGAATTTATTATATGACAAACTTTCAAATTAAAAACAATCAAGACTCAATGAAAATAGGCAGAAGTCAGGCAGAAGTTTTAGGGCCCTAGGCAGAAGAAATCAAAATAAAAACTTCTGCCTCTCCTTCACCCCTTTGGCCCTTGTACAAATCTTCTAAGCAAGTTGCAATGTAAGAGGGAGTTGGGGAGGGGACCCGGGAGAAGCCCCCCATGCCCCTCACACCCCCCAAAAACACTCACAGAATGAGCTAGATCCAATACAAGAGCAAACAAAGGCCTAAACTCCTATATTTCCTTATATATCTAATTAATTAATAACACATCAGAGGCTAGGGCTTGAGGGCTCTCCCTAGGCGGGATCTGCATCTAAAATCAGGTCGAACAAAACCCCCCACTCAGAATTTGCATAATTTGAAATTTGAAATTTCGATTTTTCTTGAGTTATATATCTCTAGGGCTCTATATATGAGACAAAAAACATTTTCTCAAATCACGATTCTGAGGATGGGGGATTGGTGGGGATGGTTAGTAATGACAAAATTTCAAATAAAAACAAACAGACCCAATGAAAATAGGCAGAAGTCAGGCAGAAGTTTTAGGGCCCTAGGCAGAAGAAATCAAAATAAAAACTTCTGCCTCTCCTTCACCCCCTTAGCCCTTGTACAAATCTTCTAAGCAAGTTGCAATGTAAGAGGGAGTTGGGGAGGGGACCCGGGAGAAGCCCCCCATGCCCCTCACACCCCCCAAAAACACTCACAGAATGAGCTAGATCCAATACAAGAGCAAACAAAGGCCTAAACTCCTATATTTCCTTATATATCTAATTAATTAATAACACATCAGAGGCTAGGACTTGAGGGCTCTCCCTAGGCGACTCTGAAGACAGGCCCAACACAACCCCCCACTCAGACTTTGCATAATTTGAAATTTGAAATTTCGATTTTTCTTGAGTTATATATCTCTAGGGCTCTATATATGAGACAAAAAAATTTTCTCAAAACGCGATTCTGAGTAGGAGGGATTGGTGGGGATGGTTAGTAATGACAAAATTTCAAATAAAAACAAACAGACCCAATGAAAATAGGCAGAAGTCAGGCAGAAGTTTTAGGGCCCTAGGCAGAAGAAATCAAAATCAAAACTTCTGCCTCTCCTTCACCCCCTTAGCCCTTGTACAAATCTTCTAAGCAAGTTGCAATGTAAGAGGGAGTTGTAAAGCAGACCCGGGAGAAGCCCCCCATGCCTCTCAGACCCCCCAAAAACACTCACAGAATGAGCTAGATCCAATACAAGAGCAAACAAAGGCCTAAACTCCTATATTTCCTTATATATCTAATTAATTAATAACAAATCAGAGGCAAGGGCTTCAGGGCTCTCCCTAGGCGGGATTTGAATCTAAAATCAGGTCGAACAAAACCCCCCACTCAGACTTTGCATAATTTGAAATTTGAAATTTCGATTTTTCTTGAGTTATATATCTCTAGGGCTCTATATATGAGACAAAAAACATTTTCTCAAAACGCGATTCTGAGTGGGAGGGATTGTTAAGCATTGTTAGTAATGACAAAATTTCAAATAAAAACAAACAGACCCAATGAAAATAGGCAGAAGTCAGGCAGAAGTTTTAGGGCCCTAGGCAGAAGAAATCAAAATAAAAACTTCTGCCTCTCCTTCACCCCCTTAGCCCTTGTACAAATCTTCTAAGCAAGTTGCAATGTAAGAGGGAGTTGTAAAGCAGACCCGGGAGAAGCCCCCCATGCCTCTCAGACCCCCCAAAAACAAACAGACCCAATGAAAATAGGCAGAAGTCAGGCAGAAGTTTTAGGGCCCTAGGCAGAAGAAATCAAAATCAAAAGCTTCTGCCTCCTCCTTCACCCCCCCTTAGCCCTTGCAAACAACCACCATATATAACTAGCAAATCTTCTAAGCAAGTTGCAATGTAAGAGGGAGTTGGGAAGCAGACCCGGGAGAAGCCCCCCATGCCCCTCAGACCCCCCAAAAACAAACAGACCCAATGAAAATAGGCAGAAGTCAGGCAGAAGTTTTAGGGCCCTAGGCAGAAGAAATCAAAATCAAAACTTCTGCCTCTCCTTCACCCCCTTAGCCCTTGTACAAATCTTCTAAGCAAGTTGCAATGTAAGAGGGAGTTGGGGAGGGGACCCGGGAGAAGCCCCCCATGCCTCTCAGACCCCCCAAAAACACTCACAGAATGAGCTAGATCCAATACAAGAGCAAACAAAGGCCTAAACTCCTATATTTCCTTATATATCTAACAAATAAATAACAAATCAGAGGCAAGGGCTTGAGGGCTCTCCCTAGGCGGGATTTGAATCTAAAATCAGCCCAACGAAACCCCCCACTCAGACTTTGCATAATTTGAAATTTGAAATTTCGATTTTTTTCTTGAGTTATATATCTTAGGGCTCTATATATGAGACAAAACCCCAAATTTTCTCAAAACGCAATTCTGAGTAGGAGGGAGTTGGGAAGCAGACCTGGTTAGTAATGACAAAATTTCAAACTAAAAACAATCAAGACTCAATGAAAATAGGCAGAAGTCAGGCAGAAGTTTTAGGGCCCCTAGGCAGAAGAAATCAAAATAAAAACTTCTGCCTCTCCTTCACCCCCTTAGCCCTTGTACAAATCTTCTAAGCAAGTTGCAATGTAAGAGGGAGTTGGGGAGGGGACCCGGGAGAAGCCCCCCATGCCCCTCCCACCCCCCAAAAACACTCACAGGATGAGCTAGATCCAATACAAGAGCAAACAAAGGCCTAAACTCCTATATTTCCTTATATATATAAAAATTGAATAGTAAATCAATGAGTAGGAGTTCAGGCCTCTCCCTAGGCGGGATTTGAATCTAAAATCAGGTCGAACAAAACCCCCCACTCAGACTTTGCATAATTTGAAATTTGAAATTTCGATTTTTCTTGAGTTATATATCTCTAGGGCTCTATATATGAGACAAAAAAAATTTTCTCAAAACGCGATTCTGAGTAGGAGGGATTGGTGGGGATGGTTAGTAATGACAAAATTTCAAATAAAAACAATCAAGACTCAATGAAAATAGGCAGAAGTCAGGCAGAAGTTTTAGGGCCCCTAGGCAGAAGAAATCAAAATCAAAACTTCTGCCTCTCCTTCACCCCCTTAGCCCTTGTACAAATCTTCTAAGCAAGTTGCAATGTAAGAGGGAGTTGAGGAGGGGACCCGGGAGAAGCCCCCCATGCCCCTCACACCCCCCAAAAACACTCACAGAATGAGCTAGATCCAATACAAGAGCAAACAAAGGCCTAAAGGCCTCCTATAGGGGTTTAAGCCTTTGTCTGCTATTGAATCTAACTCATCCTGTGAGTGTTTTTGGGGGGTCTGAGAGGCATGGGGGGTTTCTCCCGGGTCTGCTTTACAACTCCCTCTTACAGTGTATGCTGCTCAGAAGATTTGTACAGGGGCTAAGGGGCTGAAGGAGAGGCTGAAGTTTTGCTTTTGAAAACTTCAGCATTTTGCCCTAAAACTTCAGCCTGACTTCTGCCTATTTGCATTGAGTCTGTTGTGTTTTTATGTGAAATTTTGTCATTACTAACCATGCCCAACAATGCATCTTACTCAGAATCGGGTTTTGAGAAAATGTTTTTTGACTCATATAGAGCCCTATATAAGCAGGGATATATAACTCAAGAAAAATCGAAATTTCAAGATTCCACTTATGCAAAGTCTGAGTAGGGGGTGTTGTTGGGCTTGATTTTAGTTGAATATCCCGCATAGGGAGGGCCTTTTACACCTATCCCCTGAATTGTTATTCATTTTTTAGATATAGAAGGAAATATAGGAGTTTAAGCCTTTGTTTGCTATTGGATCTAACTCATCATGTGAGTGATTTTGGGGGCTGTGAGAGGCATGGGGGGCTTCTCCCGGGTCTGCTTTACAACTCTGCTTTACATTGAATTAGGCTCATAAGATTTGTACAAGGGCTAAGGGGCTGAAGGAGAGGCTGAAGTTTTGCTTTTGAAAACTTCAGCATTTTGCCCTAAAACTTCAGCATTTTGCCCTAAAACTTCAGCCTGTACTGGCCTATTTTCACTGAGTCTTGATTGTTTTTAGTTGAAATTGTGTCATTACTAACCATGCCTAACACTCCCTCCTACTCAGAATCGGGTTTTGAGAAAATGTTTTTTGACTCATATATAAGGCCAATATAAGCAGGGATATATAACTCAAGAAAAATCGAAATTTCAAGATTCCAATTATGCAAAGTCTGAGTGGGGGGATGTCTTGGGCTTGATATTAGATGAAGATCCTGCATAGGGAGAGCCCTTTACACCTAGCCTCTTATTTGTTATTGATTATTTAGATATATAAGGAAATATAGGAGTTTAAGCCTTTGTCTGCTATTGGATCTAACTCATCTTGTGAGTGTTTTGGGGGGGTCTGAGGGGCACAGGGGCCTTCTCCCGAGTCTGCTTCCCAACTCCCCCTTACATTGTATGCTGGTCAGAAGATTTGTATCAGAGCTGAGGGCTGAAGGAGAGGCTGAAGTTTTGCTTTTGAAAACTTCAGCATTTTGCCCTAAAACTTCAGCCTGACTTCTGCCTATTTTCATTGAGTCTGTCATGTTTTAAGTTGAAAGTTTGTCATTACTAACCATCCCCAACAATCACTCCTACTCAGAATCGTGTTTTGAGAAAATGTTTTTTGACTCATATATAAGGCCAATATAAGCAGGGATATATAACTCAAGAAAAATCGAAATTTCAAGATTCCACTTATGCAAAGTCTGAGTGGGGGGATGTCTTGGGCTTGATTTTAGATGAAGATCCCGCATAGGGAGAGCCCTCAATTCCTATCCCCTGATTTGTTGTTCATTATTTAGATATAGAAGGAAATATAGGTGATTAAGCCTTTGTCTGCTATTGAATCTAACTCATCCTGTGAGTGTTTTTGGGGGGTGTGAGGGGCATGGGTGTCTTCTCCCGGGTCCCCTTCCCAACTCCCTCTTACATTGAATTAGGCTTAGAAGATTTGTACAAGGGCTAAGGGGCTGAAGGAGAGGCTGAAGTTTTGCTTTTGAAAACTTCAGCATTTTGCCCTAAAACTTCAGCCTGACTTCTGCCTATTTTCATTGAGACTGTCATGTTTTTAGTTGAAATTTTGTCATTACTAACCATCCCTAACAATGCCTCCTACTCAGAATCGGGTTTTGAGAAAATGTTTTTTGACTCATATAGAGCCCTATATAAGCAGGGATATATAACTCAAGAAAAATCGAAATTTCAAGATTCCACTTATGCAAAGTCTGAGTAGGGGGTGTTGTTGGGCTTGATTTTAGTTGAATATCCCGCATAGGGAGGGCCTTTTACACCTATCCCCTGAATTGTTATTCATTTTTTAGATATATAAGGAAATATAGGAGTTTAAGCCTTTGTTTGCTATTGGATCTAACTCATCTTGTGAGTGTTTTGGGGGGGTCTGAGGGGCACAGGGGCCTTCTCCCGAGTCTGCTTCCCAACTCCCCCTTACATTGTATGCTGCTCAGAAGATTTGTACAAGGGCTAAGGGGCTGAAGGAGAGGCTGAAGTTTTGCTTTTGAAAACTTCAGCATTTTGCCCTAAAACTTCAGCCTGACTTCTGCCTATTTTCATTGAGTCTGTCATGTTTTAAGTTGAAAGTTTGTCATTACTAACCATCCCCAACAATCCCTCCTACTCAGAATCGTGTTTTGAGAAAATGTTTTTTGACTATTATATAGAGCCCTATATCAGCAGGGATATATGACTCAAGAAAAATCGAAATTTCAAGATTCCACTTATGCAAAGTCTGAGTGGGGGGATGTCTTTGAGCTTGATTTTAGATGAAGATCCCCCGCATAGGGAGAGCCCCTCAATTCCTATCCCCTGATTTGTTGTTCATTATTTAGATATAGAAGGAAATATAGGTGATTAAGCCTTTGTCTGCTATTGAATCTAACTCATCCTGTGAGTGTTTTTGGGGGGTGTGAGGGGCATGGGGGTCTTCTCCCGGGTCCCCTTCCCAACTCCCTCTTACATTGAATTAGGCTTAGAAGATTTGTACAAGGGCTAAGGGGCTGAAGGAGAGGCTGAAGTTTTGCTTTTGAAAACTTCAGCATTTTGCCCTAAAACTTCAGCCTGACTTCTGCCTATTTTCATTGAGACTGTCATGTTTTTAGTTGAAATTTTGTCATTACTAACCATCCCTAACAATGCCTCCTACTCAGAATCGGGTTTTGAGATAATGTTTTTTGACTCATATAGAGCCCTATATAAGCAGGGATATATAACTCAAGAAAAATCGAAATTTCAAGATTCCACTTATGCAAAGTCTGAGTAGGGGGTGTTGTTGGGCTTGATTTTAGATGAAGATCCCGCATAGGGAGGGCCTTTTACACCTATCCCCTGAATTGTTATTCATTTTTAGATATATAAGGAAATATAGGAGTTTAAGCCTTTGTTTGCTATTGGATCTAACTCATCTTGTGAGTGTTTTGGGGGGGTCTAAGGGGCACAGGGGCCTTCTCCCGAGTCTGCTTTACAACTCCCTCCTACATTGAATTAGGCTCATAAGATTTGTACAAGGGCTAAGGGGCTGAAGGAGAGGCTGAAGTTTTGCTTTTGAAAACCAGCATTTTGCCCTAAAACTTCAGCCTGACTTCTGCCTATTTTCATTGAGTCTGTCATGTTTTAAGTTGAAAGTTTGTCATTACTAACCATCCCCAACAATCCCTCCTACTCAGAATCGTGTTTTGAGAAAATGTTTTTTGACTCATATAGAGCCCTATATAAGCAGGGATATATAACTCAAGAAAAATCGAAATTTCAAGATTCCACTTATGCAAAGTCTGAGTGGGGGGATGTCTTGGGCTTGATTTTAGATGAAGATCCCGCATAGGGAGAGCCCTCAATTCCTATCCCCTGATTTGTTGTTCATTATTTAGATATAGAAGGAAATATAGGTGATTAAGCCTTTGTCTGCTATTGAATCTAACTCATCCTGTGAGTGTTTTTGGGGGGGTGTGAGGGGCATGGGGGTCTTCTCTCGGGTCCCCTTCCCAACTCCCTTTTACATTGAATTAGGCTTAGAAGATTTGTACAAGGGCTAAGGGGCTGAAGGAGAGGCTGAAGTATCAAAGTGATATAGTCACAAATTTCTAAACGTTTCGAAGTATTATCTCCTTCATCAGTAAAATAGATTTCTGACATTTGTCAGAACGAACATAATAATAACTATTAAACAAGTATATGGCGCAAAGCGCAATAGGTGACCGCGGAGTATATTTCGCCTTCCACATTCACCTGTAGCAGATGCCAAAAATTGAGGAATGATTTCATACAAGAGTGACCATTTTCTCTAAAAAGGTTAAGTTTGTGGTTTCTCTGCCAATTTCAAAAGTAAATACAGATTCAGAATTGGTATATATGACTTGTTAATCAAAAAAAACAAAGTCTTCTGTGCAATTCTCAGCCGTTCAGCTGCTACTGATTATTGATGCTATTGTCATGTGTGAACGTTTGTCACTCAAGATGAAAAGTCTGTGGTCAAAAAAAATGGCACTACCACTATATTATATGGTTTCAATGTATAATAAGCTGATAGTTTCGCATTAAGCATTATAACGTGTGGCTATAGGCTAGTTTTGTCTCCATTTATATCCAACTCCATGGTTGCACAAAATATGTTTTCAATAAATAGCGTGTAGTGTTATAATGGTCTAAATACTAATTAATTGGGCAATCGATTGTAAAAATGAGACTATCAGAAACCAAAATTTATTCAGCAAAAATCATATTTTTAAAGCTATGGCTAATCATGAAACAAATGGTTTTTATGATAATGGAAATTCACATTTCGGGCACAGAGAACTTTTGGAAGGTCCTAGGCGTGGTGCCATACAATCGACTTTGTTAGATGATGGATCAAGGATTGCTCTAGGAGTCGCTGAAAATACAATGGCATCATCACCATTTCCTAACATATCTACCATTCACCAAGCTCTGATTCATGGCTCCAATCAAGGCAACTTAGAACGCAGTGCAATAGGTTATGTCAAAACAGGAGCAACTGAAGTTTCATGGATAAATTGGGAAACTGTGCTTAAACGAACAATATCTATTGCCCATGGATTACCTGGCAGCAGTGGGGGAGAAGGGACAATAATCAAAGAAGTAGGCATTCTATCAAATCCTTGCCCTGAAGCAACTCTCATAGATCTATCCCTTACAATTCATTCAAGAATATCAATACATCTTTCCACATCTTGGTGTTTAAAAACTCTTATTTATGCCATTCAAACAGTGGAACTAAAGGTCATATGTGTTGATACAATCAATCGCCTCAACATGCTACTGGAATGTGGTAATGAGTGTAAAAGCCTTAAAGAAATTGTTCTTATGTCAGAAGAAGACATTAGCGATGCAATTGTAGCTAAAGCAGAAGGCATCAATGGAATAAAGGTCAGCAGCCTTGCACAACTGGAGGATAATGGGGAAGCACCGCCACATTGGGAAACTCTTCCAAAACATTCCGACACACATACCATTATGTTTACACGGCATCCCAGCAATCCAAGGCCCGTTATTATAACACATGCTAATCTGTTGGCACAAGCTGCTGGAATGCACAACTTGGCACTAGTAAATTTCAAAACTCATGACTTACTGTACTCTGGGCAGAGTTTAGCCTGGCTACCTCAGCGTCTAATGGAAACTGTATGGATTGTTTGGGGATGTAGAATTCTTTTTGGGGCAGAAGATGCTACTCATGAATCTACATGCAAATTAGGAAAACCATCCATTGTTAACCTGCCTAGTAAAACATTAACTGAGCTTTATCATCAGGCACTGCAAATGCCAGGTGTCAGCAATGCTCTTCTTCAAAAAGAACGTGATCTAGAAAACGTACCACCAGTGCTTACTAACGTTGGACCTCAAGATGACACATTAAAACAAGTCAGAAACATGATTGGTGGTCATATCAAACTATTCATTGTATGTTATGATCCTGTAAGTTCTGCTTTGCAAAAATTTTTACACCTTGGCATGAGTGCTGCAGTTATGAAAGGATATATTGTGGTTGAAGCAGGTGGATTTGTAACATTAACTCACCCTTTTGATGTAGCAAATATGAACCATGTGGGACCTCCAGTAACAGGCATTAAATTACGCTTGAGTGATGCTAATGAATTTGGACTTCGATCATGCATGGGTGCAGGTGAAGTGCTAATAAAAGGTCCTGCTGTATCAAAAGGATATATCAAACATTCCGCATCCCAACTCAGCAACTATAAATCCGGATGGTTTTGCACTGGTGACTTGGCAATGTGGAAGGCGGATGGGACATTACAACTACTTGGAAGAAAAGATGAGGTATGGACATTCCAAAATCACAATATTATAAATCCAGCATATTTAGAGACAGTTTACCAACGCTCCAAATTCATTTCAGAAGCATTTGTGATCAAAGGACCCCACAATAAAATAGGTGCATTGGTTGCTTTAAATATACATCAGCAACCAATTCCAACAAAAGAAATTGTCCTTGCCGACTGTCAAAAAGAAGCTAAAGCTGAAGGTTTAGGGATAGTTCACACTTTACACAATGTGATAATTGTACCGGAGCTTACTGCTAAATATTCTTCCAATTGTCCATGGACCCGCTTTGACCGCAATTGTATTGTATCAAAATATCCAAACTATATCCAAAGCCTCTTTTCTTGAAACTTCTATTGTTATACCTTTAATTTAAACAGTTTAATGCAATGTTGTTTAATTTTATGTTAATTACTGATGGTAAATTTTAAATATGTGGTGTTAACAGCAGGAACATAGCCAGATTCTCTTTCGTAAGTCACCGGAAGAGGCCCGGAAGAGCCGGGAAGGAGAGCGGAACAGGTTAGGGCATCTTGGGGGAAAATATACAGACTGATCCCGGCCTCCCCTTCCGCCCGCCTCGTCAACATGGGTCGACGAAACCGGCTTGGGAAACATCACAGCGCACCCGCGGGGCGGCCGGGAAGCGAGGTGATCACACCAAGAACTAGCGCAGGCAGAGGAACGGGGCCTCGGATCTAAGCTACAAGCAGGGTACTACTATGGGGGACAAGAGGGGGATCATCATCCGGTGAGCCAGGTTCGTGCGAATCCCGAGTCCAGGAATACGTGGCGAGCACGGACAGCCAATTACTCACAGGATATGGGAGCAGGAAAAAGAAGCCAGGGTGGCGGAAAATTTGGCTGATTTTAGAATGACATTTGTTGATAATTGGCGGAAAATCATTTAAGTGGCGTAAAATCTAGCCATTTTTTATATTCTTTGTGGAAAAAGGGATACTACCTATACTAAGAATGGACTACACCTGTTGATAAGGGTGGTGGAAAAAGAAGCCAGGGTGGCGGAAAATTTGGCTGATTTTAGAATGACATTTGTTGATAATTGGTGGAAAATCATTTAAGTGGCGTAAAATCTAGCCATTTTTTATATTCTTTGTGGAGAAATGGATAATATCTATGTTTACTTTATTAAATATAAATTAAAATTATTGAAATGTATTTCAAAATTATGTAATGAATGAAATATATATTAAATAAAAATGTCTCTCAAAAGATTGATAATGATTTAAAAAACGTCTGAAAAGATTGAGACCATATTGGCTGAGGGGAAATTCAGATTCAACCAATACATTTCACAAAGTGATAATGTTATTGGTTGAATCTGGTTTTTGAGAATTGAAACATATATGAATGTCCATTACCAGTCGTTTCATTTCTACAGAAATGCATTGACTGGACTGGACATTCATATCTGTTTCAATTCTCAAAAACAATTTCCCCTTGGCCATGGTACCAAATGTGCACTTTTGAAATGCGGAATGTGGTACTTAGTAGCTACGTTGTGTGTATTTGCTCCAATATTACAAAATACTGGTTACGCTGGTTACAAACTTTGAGGACAATTTACATTTTTCTTGGGCAAAACACCACGGTCACCATGGTCACTGCGAATCGTCCAACAACGAAATTCATCATATACGAAAATAAAGATGGCAAATATGGCATGTTCCAGCCAATGTGTCCAAGGAAATTCGTGCATTTTCAGTATAGCCTCTATTCCTGGGCAGTATCTTAAAAAAGCTGCCATTGTGAAGGTTATGTATGGAATGTAAATTAAAAAAACATAAGATATTAATACTAATTGCTCCTTTCATTTTAATTCAGACCTAAAAGATCGCCACTTAAAAAAGACTCTCAAAGGAAATCATAGGCTTACTAATCATAGGTATATAAAGCTCATGCAATGCTCATATATTTACTCATGCAAAATAATGCCGTCACAGCCTGCTCTCTTCTCCAGCTCCCAGCTAGGAGATCCCGCCCCTTGCCCTCCGAGAGCCTCTTCAGCCACCTCAACCGCCCACCAGTCCGCCACTTTGACGGCAAGAACCTCTCCGAGTTCCCCATCTGGTTCAAGTGGTGGAACCTAGCATGGTGATCTTCCTCTTTTCCGCTTCTGCTGTAAAAGAGGGCCAGGAGCAACTGTTGGGGTGTGGGAGTGCGAGATGGCTGGGAACAGTAGTTTTCCGCATGAGAGATGCCTCCCGCCACCTGCATTTCGCATGGCCTACGCTGATTGGCACCTCCCCTGCCTCTGCACTACGCCCCACTTCGCTCTCTTCCTCTATTCTCCCATCCCGCTTTGGACCCTCCGAAAAGACTTTGATAACAGAGTTCTTGGCCTTGCGCAACACCTTGATCAGCTCCGGCTTCAGCAAGCCCGCCAATCTCAGCAAGAAGCGCATCCTCACCCTCCTTTCTTTCTTTCTTTCTTTCTTTCTTTCTTTCTTTCTTTCTTTCTTTCTGTTTACTCCAAGTTGCAGGAATACAAAAAGATGCATACGCAATTAAGTTATGCCTAACTCGAAGTGACAGGTAAGGACAGCTGAAGGGCTTATATTGACAGCTCAGATGATCTTAGGTAGTTGAGGAATACAGGCCTTTTGGCAGTCAGAATGTGCTCGGGGATCGCATTCCAGGTGGGTATCAATGCGCTAGGCCAGCATTTTGAGGCTAGTCCTCGGGCAGTGGGATCTGAAAGGAGGCGAGCATTGTGGAGCAGAGGGCGAGGGTTCACTTTCCTAGCAATGATGTCAGGGCAGAATTGATAGCCATAGTACACTGCATGGAGGAAGAGGAGGTCAGCTACTGATCTGCGATCTTTCTGCTGCTGGAGGCCTAAGGTCTGACACCTATATTCATAGCCAAGCCTGGAGTTTGATAAGGAACACTTCCGAAACATAAAACGAGTGAATGCTCTTTGCACTGACTCTAGCTTTTCGACCTCACTTGCTCTCAGGAGAGAATTGAAGGCTGGGGTGGCATATTCAAGTATTGGGCGCACATAGACAGAGAAGGCCTTCGTTAGGACTGAGGTGGTGGGACGGGAAACAGCTTTTCGGATGATGAAACGTACATTTGCAGCTTTATTGATGAGGGAATGAATGTGAGGGGCAAAGGAGAGGCTCCTCAATCGCCCCACACACATCGACAACGCCATCAGGCTCTAGGATTGCATCATCCTCTATCCCAACCTCCTCCCTCCAGCCCGACACCTTCTTTCTCAGAATATATAATATTATATAATAATATATTAATAAAAGCAGTAAATTAATTATTAACTTGCAGATAATCATATCAAATCAACCATGTTGATGAATATTCATTTTATTCTCCTTTCTTTCTACCATCTCACTATCTATTTGCAGATATGTACTGCTCTGCCCCTGCAAAGCTGACTCTGCCACTCCAACTAATAATATGGCCATACCACGCCTTGAAACACTGGTGGATGTGTGCATAAACACCGGCTGTAATAATTGAATCGATGTTCAAACTTGAGCCTGACTTACGAACTGACTGGAAGGCAGTTGGAGACAACAACTGCCTCAAAGCCACACATGGTTTTTCTGCTTGATTGCATCACTCAAGATTAATGTGCTTATACACAACTGCAACAATCTGCACATGTATCAGAAATACGTTCTGAAATACATTCCGTTCCACCAGACTTTAAAGCACGTGATAGTCGCACCCTGCCATCACCATGGAACCATTATTGGCCGGAATCGATTGGCTGCACCTTCCGGAGCATTCAAAAAAAATGCGCTGTGAATGGTTGGTGTCTCTGGCCATATGAAATGGTTCACAGGATACTCATAGCATGTGAGCTTATTTGAAATCTAAGCTATCAGGTGATGGATCAAGTCCAATTATTTTCATGTTTGAGCAATACGTTGTATGTGGTCTTCGTTCAGTTACGTATTGCTCAC